>RCAB01000241.1:0-94856 GCA_003640385.1 Setaria digitata | reverse complement strand
TTTTTTTTTTTTAATTTTTTATTCATTTATTTTTTTCTTTCTAGTACTTGTTAAAATAGCATGTTTGAGTTTTTTCTTTTTTCAATTTTAAATTTCAAATTTCTTTTAATTTAAGAATTATTTCAAGAAAGAAAAAAAGAAAAAATGTTTCCGGTATTCAATGACACATTTAATAGAAGTCAATTTTGCATGGTACTTATCGAGACAATTTCAACACCCGTAGTCTATAATGCCATAGAGATGAAACAATTGTTGAAAAGCAGTGCAGCCTTATCGCATCGTTAGTCAATTTATATTGCCATAATAATTACTGCTGATATTGGATAGAGTAGCATATATCGAAAATGTGAGTAGTGCTAATTGTTATTATTCAGAATTTACATCTCGAGACTGATCTGCGCTTCGCAACCATTCATTTAGGCATCACTAATAATTGCGATGAAAGTGATTTCATTGATGAAAGGGATGTTTGATTCTCCATGGCATATCATTTCTTTCAGTCTTACTAACATCATATCTTTTCCCATTTTGGATAGATTTATTTTCACCTTTTTAGGCTTTGCATAAGCAGTGAAGATGAGCATACACTTAATTACCATTCCCATTGTTTCTCATTTGAAATTTTAATTAACATCTAGAAATATGTATGTCTATTTGATCGAAATTATGCAGAAATGTGGCAATATGTTGACGTTGTCTAAAATTCGATTGTTGATATACTATTTCGAATTTTGTTGTTGATATTAATTGCCTCGGAATTGTTGACATTATGAGGATTCTGTTGTTGACATTAGCCGGATGCAGTAGTTAAAACTATCTGGATCTCTCTTTGCTGACATTATCCGCTTCCGTTCCTAATACTATCCGGATTTAATCATTGATGCTACCGAATTCGGTCAGTGATATTACCTCGATTCGACTGCTCACACAATCTGTATTCTGTTTTAACATTATCCGGATTTTGTTGTTGACAGAATTGTCCAGATTCGGTTGCTGTCACGATCTAGCGACATTATCATCCGGTTTTGATACTCTCCGGATTCGGCTTCATTGCACATTGGTCCAAAATCTTGTTCATATATGTTATATGTCATTTCCGTCTATGGCCACTTCTATTAACATCAATTGATCAGACAGACAGCTGTTCTATTTATACACAGCTGACCCGATATGCGGCGTGATATAAAGTATCTTTTTGGCTAGCCTGAAATGTCCTCCTCCCTTCCTCTCTTATGCTTGGGTAGAACTCAGAAGATTTTAGCATTCTTCTGTGTAACTTTAACTAATCACTCATTTAATGCTACTGTATACAAAAAATTACCAGAGGATTTTGGTAGCGTAGTAATCGGAAGTCGCTAACGTGGAAAATTAGAAATGAATATATGATTTAACATTGATTTTTGAGCTTTACATGGTTGCAATGTGTTCTTTTAATAATTTTATCATCGTAAAGTAATGTCGCAGAGACGAAAAGTCTATCTAATCGCAATTAGCTCTTTGACCTTTGTATCAGTTAATCAATTTCACTTGACCTTTTTGCAATTATGATGAAAGAAGCATCACTGGGATAAGTTAAATTAGACCGTGATAGAATATATTTGTTAGCCTAAGCCTAAATAGTAGAAGTAGCACTGTTAGAAATAGATATTCACCTCGGAACAATCTTAGCTGAATGAGTCATGAGACTGTTGGTAGTTCAATGACTACTAGCGAAATTACGATTAGGAAGGAGTGCTGTTTGATTCATGGAATGGACAAATTAATTAATTGCGAAAGGAATATGAAGAGAGCTTCATACGAGTCCCTGTTAATACAATCAACCTGTTTTGTCCCTTTCTGGGATATCCGTTCGATTTCTCCCGCGTTTCCGCGTCTTCTTCCTGTTCTACACTCCATTCCATTTTATTCTCCCGTTGTTATGATTTGCAATATAAAATTCTGTCCACAATGTTCACTTCACTGATTAAACATCACTGTGTGTCGTTCGTTTACGACTGGACGGCAGGAATATTCCATTCGTTATGGTGATAAACATTTTCTAAATTACCATTGCCATTAATTACTAAGTGATTGTCCTGTAAATGCGCTTCCCGCGATAATTAAATGCTTATCATTGTAGCATTATTACTATTAATTAAACACATTACCTGGCTTCAGCGGGATTTTTTTTTGTATCACAAATGAAGTTATGAATTGTAACTGTTCATTAATATTATCTTATACCCCCTAATAATACTAGAGATACTTATAAATTTCTATATAAGAGAGAAACGAAAAGAAAACCTTGCCTATCGTTTTTATCACTTAACCGAAAATATATCAATAAAAAATTTATAATGATATATACAATTTAAATTTGAAATACAAATTAATTCACTAATATTTTCGTGAAATAGATGATGTTAAAGTTTTCGGAGAAATATTCGACAGGAATTTGATGCACTCTTGATTAGAGGCTTCTTTCATTAATGCAGCTGTTTTTTTTTTTTTTTTTTTTTTTTTTTTTCTCTCTCCCTCTCTCTCTCTCACTTTCTCTTCCTTTTTTTTTTTTTTTTTTTAGTAAATTTAAATAAATTAAAAATGATTTAAGAGGGCTCAATAAGCCTCCTGTGGAAATTTTGAACATTTGTTGGCAAAAGTATATTGATTCAATATGGAAGTCAGCTGACGGTGCATTTAATTCTTCGAATAGTTTACATCGTAAAATTAACTAACTGTACAATTAGCAAATGGACAGCTTGTGACGTAATATTATCAATGCTATCGTATGACAACAATAGATAAATATGGTCCATTTTTTTTTTTTGGCCTCATTAACTAATACATATTTCTTGCTTTTTTTTTTTTTTTTTTCCCTCTCCCTCTCTCCCTCTCCCTCTCCCTCTCTCTCCTTCTCTAGGGTACATTTAATGGATGATTATTAAACGTTGTTATTACAGAAACAATTTGATATAATGCCCTGTCTAGCTGTGAACCAAAAAATATTCAAGAATCAATGAGCTATTGTGATAAGATGATAAGTTTAGCAGTTTATATCATCACTCTCTCGAACTATTATTATTTAGATCCTAAACGAATCAAAAAGTTTTTGTAATGCAATGGACAACGTGTTTTCAACGTTTATGACGTAACTACGTAACCGCATATCTCAAAGAGTAGCAGGTTGTAATATGTTTTTCTGCAATGCAGTTACGCTACTTCTTGCATTACTTACTTATTATGCAAAGCAGCTTTGCAATGCTGCATGCATGCATGCATGAAAGAAGAGTAAGAGCTAAAAGCAGCTGCATGCTAGCAGCTTGCAAATGATGCTTAATAAAGTAAGGTAGATAAGGAGCATTGAAGAAGAGATGATGGGGTCGAGATGGACCCCATCGTACCTCCTGAGTCGAGAGATGGACCCCTTCCAATATTTTCCCCGTATTCCTAGCCCTTTTCATCTTCTCCTCCCTTTCCCTCTCTCTCTTTTTCTCTCGCAGAGTGAGGATTGAAAAGCCGATGAGGTGACCGTCCTTTCCTTTCCTTCGTCTTCATCTTTGCCACCAAATAACTAACTCTCTTCTTTTTTCATCGCACTTTTTCCATTCTATCCTTCTATTGATTTATTTATTTATTGATTTATTTGTTTATTTATTTATTTGTTTACTTATTGGCTTGTTTTTACGCCTTTTTCGTTCGTTAAATAAATTTCTTTCAACTTTTTTTTTACTCTTAAGATAACAAAATTTGCAATAACACCAATGTTATGTGTCCATATTTTTATTGCCTCGTTGCAGTTATCGGTTTGCTTTTTAACATCTTCTTGGAATTGTTTTATTTTGTTTCCTTTAGTTCAACCTCATGATTTCTACTTTTTCTTAGTTTAAGTCTCAGGATTTTATGTTTTCCTTAGTTTAACTCTCATGATCCATATTTCTTCATGAAATCAATCCTCTCTCTCTTTATCGACTATAAGATGCCATGATAATCATATCATAGAGAAATGCGAAATTTTAATCTTTGGAATTTGAACTTCCGGAATAGGTGAATCCTACCTGCAGACCGAATCATTGATCGCTACTGAAATACGAAATTTCGTTGATTTAATTGCTATTTTTTATTTCTTTTTCTTCTCGCTCCACTGTTTCACAGAGGAAAAAGAGATGAAGGAAAAGAAGTGGGATGGAAATTTGAAATTACGATTTTACGTGTGTTGGATTATCTGTAGAAACTGAAATTGCGATCATTATTACGTTTTCACGCGTGCCAGATATGTATCAAGCTGAAACTTGCAGCCATATTTACGTAAATTGATTTGCCAGAAAATATTTTCCTTTTTTTTTTTTTTTTTTTTTTTTTTTTTTTTCACATCTGAAAGTCTTTAATGAAAGAAGGAATACAGCTGGACTTTTTTTGATTACAAAGAAAAGTTTTCTTTAGCATGTAGAAATTTTTTTTTTAATACATTCAAACCGTACTGCTGCTGTCCGAAAAAGAAAAGAAAAATTTTTATTTCTTCTTGAAAAAGAGAAGAGTACTTATTTTACTGAAAATACAATTTCATTTTTTTTTTTTTTTTTTAGTAAACATATTGTAAAGAAAAAAAAAAAATGGAAACTGAAAAGGGTGAATTGTTTAAAGCAAAAATTAACAAAATGACCGTAAAATAAAGTGGTTGATTGGATGAATTTTAATTTTAATTTTTNGGGGGGGGGGGGGGGGGGGGTTAGTTTTAGTGAATTGCGTTTTTTGACCTTGCCGATTAAACATCAATGACAGTAACGAGAATACATTACCGATAGGTGATTCATATATGTATTGTTGTATTGCACAGGTGCTGTCCTCTCCCGGGAGTTGCATGGTGATAGTACACCTTCCTCAACAGACATATCTAGCCTTTCACCTGTAACTTCGGTCTTTTTCCTCTTTCATCTTAATTATTTTCATTTTATCTTTTTTTTTTTTTTTTTTTTTTTCCACTCCCTTCCCTCTGTTTGCAAATTTCTGACCTTCTAGTGATAATTTAAAAAGAGGAGTATTAACTTATTATTTCAATAAATACATACCTCTTTTCATCATAATAGTTTATTGAAATTTAAGAAGAAACAAACAAACAAACAAATAAAAACAAAAACAAAATTCACTGTAAGCGAAAAGCCTAGATAATATACATGAATTATGAGAAAAAAAAAAAACTGAGAAACTAGACAAAATATTCTATAAACATAAAAATTACAGTGAATGCAAAAAAAAAAAAAGAAAATTATTGGATTTAAAGAATTAACAAAATTTATGAATGAAAAATTGTGTTTAAATTTTATTTATTGCAAGTTTAACTTTTAGTCTTCTACAATATTATCGAGGAATTATGTATATATTACTATTTTGATATTACTTAGGTACTAATATGCATCACAAACAGAAAGCTTTCATTCAACTTTTTTTTTTTTTTTGTTGAAAAATTGAAAAGATAAGATATATATTATTCATAATGTAATTTTTATCACCAATTAAGCATGTAACCGTTTATATTGTATGTATCTTACCATAAAAGTAAACAACCATGCGATCTCTTAATTGTCATTATATGTCATTATTGTATAATTATTAATCCCTTAATATTAAATGTATTTGGTGAATTTCAGGTGACATTGGCTAAAGTATTAGTGGTTCTCATCAACAATTACCGTCATCAGCAATAGGAGATAGAAATATATATTAGTATCGCTGCTTGTGACAGGGTCACATATTTTACTGTTAAAGGAGAAAGTACGATATTATATTACACATTTGCAATCATTCCAACATTATTACCACTTATTACAATATTCTATTATTAGTTCTCTCATTAACGCTTATCTCTTAATTGTCATTATGATATTCAAATTATCACTAAATTGTCACATTTTTTCTTTTTTTTTTTTTTTAAATTATTTTGTGAATGATTTCATCATTTATTATTAATGAATATCAGTGATAATTTAAAAACGAAAGAAAAGATTTGTTTGTTTGTTCAGTGAGGAAATTTTTATTGAATAGCATTAAAAAAAAAAAGAATGAAAGAAAGAAACTGTTACATAGGATTGAAGATATCCCGAACATTAGTAGTAATTTATGCAGTCATATAAGAAGGCAATTTTACTTTTCTAATTTTTGAGTGTTCAAAGGCAAAATCATATTGATAATTAATAGTAGCATTATTTTTAGATCTGAAACTGATAAATTGATTAGCTGATATTGTGATAGGATAATTTGAAAAAGTTCCACTAAGCTGGACATCGACGAAAACTTACTGTCTTCCTTTTTTCTCGTTTTATTCACCTTCAATTCTTATTCATTCGATCATCAACAACAATGCACTGAACAAGCATCCCTGACGGATAATTTTGTAAACGAAATATGTTTTATCATCCAACAACAACAACAACAACAACAACAGTTTACAACGTCTCGAAATATTTTGCTGCGCCAATTATTATTTTATTATCATTATTGTTATCATTGGAAATTACCAGTGCTCATGAAACTACTGGTTAGTTCTTAATGTTTCTTATGAGTAAAATAGGAATGTGATTGAAAAGTCAGAACTTCTTGTGAGAAAATGAGGGATATATCAAACATTCTATTAAAAATAGATTTCTCGTTAAAAATTTTTATTATTTATAGAGAGCAATGAGTAAAGAAAGAAAAAAATAACTTTTACCGTTTTCCTCTTGAGAAGTGCCTAGTAGTTAAATAAGACATTTGGCAACTGGATAGGATATATATAAGCCAATATATATATATATATTGCCTTATACATTATATGTCACAGTTTCTTAGTTTTCTACACTACAATGATTGTAAGGTAAATGCACTGAATTTTTACAATTAAAAAAGAAAAATGCAATTTTTAATGATAAATTAGGAAATATTCCATGAAAATAATTCCATTCATGCAACAGAAGAGTGTATTTAGTTGATCGTTTGGAAAGTAGCATAGAATTGTTAGTGATAATAAATATACTGTTAGGCATAAAGCAAACATAGAATGAATAAGAAAAATCCCTTTAAAATATTGCTAGGGAGTATGAATTTTCCGAACTTTAAATGTTCTTAAATTTATTTATCATGTTTGTACTGCCATCTTTATCTTTTTTTTTTTTCCAAGTTCCTCATTTATTTGCAGTATGTGTAACATGCAAATTTGATTGAAATAATCAGATTTTTTGCTAGTAATAAAGTATTATTTGGTCGGACAGGTTTGTCGGTCGATCATCACTGATAACAACCATTATTTTCTTCTCTGATTATGGTCAACCTCGATGGCTGTTCATCTATTAAAATATCGTTTGTTTGTGGGCATATTTATTTATTTATTTACTTCAGATTTACCTCGTATTTGTCTTTAAGTGTTTATTTCTACATTTCAGATTTTTTTCTTATCTGCCTTTTTTTTTTTTGTCATTTACAGTGTAATCCACTTTTTTTTTTTTTCATTTTAGTAGGAGTAAAATCAAAAAATAATAATACTTTCAATATTTTAATCAGATTGATTCAGATTCTTTCCTTCCCATCTTTGGAGATATTGGTGAAAGGAATGTGAGTCATATAATTAGTGAGAAATGTAAAACGGTCTCGAAATATCATTTTTCAGTGATATAAGTGTGATTCCGGATTTCATATATTACTAAGTGGTCAGTTTTGATGTTTTTAAAGAAGGAGAAATTTATTAAAAGTTTAATTGTACGAAGAGAAATATGCAGTTTTTTATATCGCACCATTGCAAGAATGGATGGAAAGAATTGAAAACCGGCTTGCCGTACAATCATCATAAATTATTTTTCTCAATATTTAGTTTAATTTAGACATGCAACGAAAAGTTGCATCTACTTTAGATATTCATTATTTCCGCAATATTTAGTTTAATTTAAACATGTATCGAAAAGTTGCACCTAGATATTCATTTAGTATATCCGTCCCTAACTTGTTCCAATTTATATATCTGGGCACCTGCTGAAAAATATAAATTGCTGAAATATTGATAAATTTTTTAAAATATACTAGCAAATTTAAAAAATACCAGAAAAATTTCTTCAAACAATATCCAATGAAAACAGGCAGATGAAGCTGTACATTTTAGATCAGGCAAACAAATTCCGGTTTTTTTTGATTCAATATTTGGTTATTGGGATGGAAATATATGATGACAGTGCGTAGATTTTTCAGAATCCAAATTTTACTTTTGAATTTTCCGTATTTATGCATAGATTTTTCAGAATCCAAATTTTACTTTTGAATTTTGCGCATTTAAACTAGCTTATTATTTTTAATTAAAGTTGACATAAATTATCAAAATATTTCTAGCATACTAAAAATTTTGTTATATAATCATTAAACATAATTGAATTCACCAAGTTAAGTCCTCCTATACATGGCCAATCTTGTATAGAAACGACAATAAATATTGATGAGAAGAAATGCTAAGACTTCAATTAAGAAAATTTCATTTTTAAAGTTGTTACTAAAACCAATCACATTTCACATCCCCTTGCAGAGGTTGTTTTTGCAAATTTCGCTTACTAATTTTTTTTATAAATTTAGGGTAAGTCTTATTTACAAGTATTATTAGTATTTTAGTAAGTGTGAAAGAAAGAAAAAATGTTTTAAAAACATATTCCAATTAAGCAAATAATTTCCAGTGATCTTCGTACTTTAATCATTAAAGATTAACACAAGAGAAAAAGTTTGATGCAATGGGGAAATGTTGATAGTATTTCTGAGCACTACGGGGACGGTACATATTCCATTATAATTCATTTTGAACCAATTTTAATATAACTTTAAGCTATGCTTCTTTTTATTAAATATGCTTAGTTTGTTAAACTGTCAAAATTACTGGTAAAATAAACAGAAAGATTTGTATTTTTAAGAAATAATACAAAAATAACACAATACTGAATGAAGAAATTTCGAACCGGAATATATTAACTGTTTTCTGTTTCATTAGAGGATAAGAGTATACAGTTGGAAGAAGTAATTCATTCACTGAGACGATTCACATCTCATATATTTTAGCATTTAGTTCAAGACTGTTATTCATTTATCTTGACAGTCAGTATTGTGTTCTCTTGATAGCTCTTTACATCAGCTACAGACAAGCATCGTTCACTGATATCAACTGTTTATCATTTATTTTAAATCGACATTTTGGTTCCAGTATCAGTGAAGCAGCCAAGTATTAACTTAGGAATATATATTATAATCAATAATTTATAGCGTAAAATTGTTGATTATTTTCAAAATTTCAAATAAACTTTGGAAAATAACAAAATTGTCGCTAACTTTAAGAGAGAGAAAGAGTTACTTGGAAATTTGAGGATTTCAATGACCTTGCTGGCACTCAGAAGACTGGTTCAGTTGAACGATAGTGCGATTTCATTCAACTTTACGTCCTAAAACGATTATACAATAGATTTTGTCTATCAGAACAAAAAGCGAATGTGTAGAAAAAAGGCAATAAAACAATTTTATCTCCTACTTCCTGCCTAAATTCTCATCTATTGCATGCATTTTCGGTACCGATTTCATGCAGGAGGAAATTGAAATTTTATTAGAAGCTCTTCCTTAAAATCTTCACTTATGGAAAAGTCCCTTTATATTGGAAAATCATTTTTTTTTTTTGTGTGTATGTATATATACTCTTTTTTTTGTATCTAATAGAAAGATTTTGATTATTTTGATTGAGTATCTTATAAATATTTATGTTTGTTTTCATTGGATTTTATCAAAAAAATAAAAATAGAAATTGCACATCAGCCAAGCTAATCCCATCGTTTCAATCCTTCTCCCTTTATATTTGTTATCATTTTTCTTTTTCGTTTTTTATGAAATACTTTCCAGCTTTATCATCCATTTTCGCTCAAAATTAGTTGTTCACATTACAGGATGACATTTACTTAATACGAAAAAAATTCACGGAATATAATTTCTCCCTATTATATATATCATCTTTTCCTATCCTTTTTTTTTTTTTTTCTTTCTTTTGGATGCGAAAGGTAAATATACTATTTTCCTCTTTAAAATTGTCATAAATTATGAATTTGTTGTTATTTTTCCAGTCAGTGCACTCATAACCTCTTTTTAACCATAACCTTTTAACCTCCTTTTTTCTTTTTTTTTTTTTTTTTTTTTTTCAGTGTTAAATTTCTCGCTGTTTGTTTTATTTTCTGATCCGTTCTTTTTCCTCTTTACAGAAGATGGAATGCCGGTAATAACGGAACATCCGCTCGATGTAATTGTGGCGAAAGGTGAACCGGCGACATTAAATTGCGCAGCCAAAGGTCCGGACATGCAAATTACATGGTTTAAGGATGGTGAACCGGTGATTACAAATAATGAAGAAAAAAATTCACATCGTCTGGTACTTCATACCGGTGCTTTATTTCTACTTCGAGTTAATAATGGTAAGTTTTCGAACTTTTATATCGTAGATGATTTTCTTTTTTTTTGATTATTGATGGCATAAAGCTGTCTTTTCTAATATTTTACTTGAAATAAGCTGAAGCTTAAGACACTTATATGTTGTCCTATCAATAGTTTAAGGAATAACTGCAAATTAAAATTAATGTTTAGATTTTGGATCTTTTAGGTGAAGAATCTGTGCCTGTAGTCGTAGAAGCAGCAAAATACTGATCACAAGTTAAAATTTGTACTCGAATTTTTCGGATTTTATTTATTTTTTAATGATAGTTGTTTTGCCAAATATTTGTAGATGATGTCTTCCAAACTATGAAATATCAAATTAGGCTTGTCACTTAAACTTTCCCATCCTTTATCATACAACAATTATTATCGATGTTGTAATGTCAGAATAGCTTAACTGGAAATGTGTGTCAAGATTGTATATAACGATTGCTTATAACCTTCAAGAATCATTTTGATTGATCCCAAATTTGTAACTGCTTACCTTTCAGGTAAAGGAAAAGATGCAGATTCGGGGACGTATTACTGTGTTGCAAAAAATAAATACGGTGAAGTTCGATCAAGAGAAGCATCACTTAAAATTGCAATGCTGCGCGATGATTTTAGGATAAGGCCAAGGCCAATTCAGGTAGAAAAAATTTAAGAATGTTATGTAAGTCAGCTAAGACTTTCCATATATTGTTAAATACTAGTGAATTTTATTTAAAAAAAATAACAGCTAAATAAAGATTATTGTTAGAAAATTTTATATTTTTAGTGATGGCTTGGATCGTTCATACAAATAAAATACATTTCAGCAACGACAGTTACATTATAAACGGCTATTTATAGGCGGTAATTGGCAATAGAGCAGTGTTAGAATGTTCTCCGCCACGTGGCTTCCCTGAGCCAGTTGTTTCATGGCGGAAAGATGAACGTGATTTACGTCCTCAAGATGAAGATGGCATTATATTACATCCAAGTGGTAATCTCGTCATTGAAAAAGTAAGCGCAGATTTGAAATAACATATTTATCGTTTTAATTTTTGATCCAGTGAAAAAATATAAATAAAAAAGAGTTCACTGATTAATAACAAAAGAATTTTATGTGTAATTTTTGCATCTTCAGGTACAGCGATCGGATGCTGGTTTTTATCAGTGTGTGGCAACAAATATGGTTGGTGAAAGAGTATCAAATCCAGCACGCTTATCTGTTTATGAAAAGCCATATTTTCTGGTATCTTCATTGCAACAATAATTATAATCTTTGCAAAGGAAAAAAAATTATTTCGTGTCTTGCTTTAGCGCTTTTATTATCATCGAGAAATGTAACAGTTGAAGTGAGATGAATAATCGAGAAGAGAAATGCATAACAATCATTCTGGTAGTGCGTTTCTTTTTTCCGGTGATGCATTCATCACCTATTAAAATGATTAAAAAATAATTGTATTTTATTCCAGCAAAAGCCACAGAATGTAACGGTTGAAGTTGGATCATCAGTGTTATTTGATTGTCGTGTCTCTGGTGACCCAATGCCTTCAATATCATGGAAAAAAAGAAATCAGCAAATGCCAGTTGGTCGGGCCTATATTGCATCAGATAATCGAGGCTTACGCATTGATAAGTATATTTTAAAACTTTTAATTGACATAGTAGTGTGTGACTACTTTTCTCAATCACATTTCATTCGTATCTTTTTATCATCTTGTAGCTTTAGGCGAAAGCTTCATAATATCACTATTTCCACTGTGATGCTGTCATTTTCATCGTTCTCTTTTCTTCTTTTTTTTTTGGATTAAAATTCCTTGGCATTTCATTTACAATTATCAAATTTTTTTCTCTTGTCTTTCAGAGTTCAGCCAAATGATGCGGGCGAATATATATGCCAAGCAAAGAATCCAGCCGGAAATATAGAAACATCAGCTTTACTTAATGTACATGCTGCCCCATCTTTCACAAAAACCCCTCGTGATCTGATTGTTGATTCTGGATCTGTTGCAAAATTTCGTTGTGAAGCAGAAGGACAGCCACAGCCAGCCTTGTTCTGGTCAAGAGAAGGGCAACAGGTACGATGCTTTTTTCATAGAATTGGTTTTTGATTTAGTATCAAGGTTATTTAATGTTATTAAATAAGTTATTATTATTTTACGGTTATGAATTGATTCTTTCACTCAGCATCTTTTGATTTGTGTCTGGTGATTAATTGCTACTGTAAAATTTAAGGATTCACAAAGCATTGCTAATTTTAATTTCAGGAGGTGTTCTTTCCGGGTCATATATCTTCAGATGGAAGAATAAAAGTGACTTTCGATGGTGATCTTACTGTTGCAGATGTAAGGCCTGCTGATGAAGGCAATTATGTCTGTGCTGCAATGAACTTAGCCGGAAGTAGTTTGACCAAAGCAGCGTTGAAAGTAACAAGTAAAAGTAAGTCCTATATAAGTAAATGCAAAAAAAGAGTTTTTTTTTTTTTTTTTTTTCACTGATCTGTGGTATGTTGCGTTGTATATTAGGATGGTTAACGTAGTGTAATTCGTAGTGTGAACGATAGTGTTTGCAACATTTAGGCACATTTGAGATACTCGTAAGACAAATCTGAAATACCCGTAAGAAAGATTTAAGAAGCCTATAATATTTAAGATACTCGTGAAATAAATTTAAAATAATCATAGCATCGTAAATTAACAACTGATAAATTTGGATATCGTTTCTTTACAAACTCGTACACTTGTTATTTTCGTGCCCATTTTCTGTGCAGTACTGGGCTTAAACTGTAGAGGTTTGGAACTGTCTTTATTTTAAAAAAGTAAATTGAAAAATTAAAAAAAAAATTTAAAAGTGTCTTTATTTTAAAAAACTTATAACTTCGATCAGATATTTTTGATTGATTGAAACAATCTATCAAAGTGTAAGTTTGGCTCAATTTTGATGGTACCAAAGCATGCTACTATGGTCGGAACATGCGTTACATTTAATAATCAGGATGAACTTTTTTGTTATAGTTAACGTTTTATAGAAAATTTTCGCACAGAAATGGAATACCTGAATAATTAATAATAATTTCCACGGATTTTTTTCCATCCCTTACTGTTATATCACATTAGATGATATGAAACTAGCGCTTCGAATTTCATACAATATATATATTTTTTGCCGGCGAGTTTTTTTTTTCTTTTTTAAAAAAAAAAAAAAAAAAAAAAACCAATTCCATCCGTTCCATTCCTGACAGACATTTGTATTATTTCTCTTTTCAGCGCTACCGTTTTTTCTCTTCTTAAATTTTTGACCTTTTTTTTTTTTTTTTTTAGTGTTACTACCAATAGTAGTTACAGCATCACTAATTTAGCTATTTACAATTATACCTTTTTTCTTTTTTTTTTTTTTTTTTTTTGTATATTTGAGACTCTTAGTCATCAGTTGTCAGATACATTCGTTATTCTTTGTTTGAAATCATTATAAGGATTACTTTTTTTAAGTAATAAAACTGTTATTTAGCAGTGTAGTCTTATTTAATCTTCCTAGTATATTCATTACCGTAGAATGGGTTACGTTATCGTTATTGCTAGTGTAAATATTTCTGAACGATTAATATGATAGTGTTTTTGAAGATCAATTTGGCTAGTCTGAATAATTGATTCGAATGCTTAGTGCTAGAATTTAATCTAAACTTCAGTTTAATTGTAATTTTCTAATATTTTTATTTAGTTTAATTTGTTAAAAATGTTTTTTATAATTTCTTTTTTAGATTATCATTAAACAATTTTTATTAACAAAATTAGTGCAGTTTTTTTTTTCTTTTTTTTTCCGAACAATTTTATCGAGAAAATGAAATTCATCATGAAAGTATGTTTGTTCAAACTTTATCCGCCATCAAAATTTGACAAGAAAAAAAAAAAAAAAAAAAAAAAAAAAAACTGTACATCATATTTCTTGCATATCCATTACATCTGGTAACACTTTTCCTTTGTGGCAGTTTTTTTTTTTTTTACAATTTTTTTATATCATATTGGATCAGTTTCCTTCTTTTATATATATTTAATAATCATACTGTTACCGTAGATGTCTAGTACCTCTATATATAAATAGTGCAAAACTGATCATCATCGGTGGTTCTATGGAAGATATTGCAGCTGTGATGTCGCATATTTAAATTTCATCATTTCTTTTTCCTCTATTAATACAGCAGCATACCAGTTTTTCATGGCCTTTTTTTTTTTTAAAGTCTCCTATACATACATATATTTTTGCAGATTACAGGGGTAAATGTAAATTCTTGTTTAAAAAAAAAAAAAATTCTTTATAGAATATTGAAACAAATTATGCTCTCACATCTCTTCCAAATGTATTATTTTCAAAATTTCGAGTTTACAAAAAAAAAAAAAAAAAAAAAAAAGTAGGATTAAGAGGAAAAGCAAATGTTTATTCTGTACTCCTACAGCTTACTTCCGGAATGCTGTAATGTTGTCAGCTTGGTGAAACAAGTGGTTATCATTGTCGTTTTTTCAATTTTTTTTTTAGAATTGTAGGAGTCGGTGCTGATAAAAGGATAAATTTTGCTTTTTCTCGCAATTTCTCTTTCGATTTGTGCATAAGGCATAGAGATATCCTTCTTTTTCATTACTGTGAAATGAAAAGTACGCATTAGGTCCAGGTCTCAACATTTGAAGATGATGATCTTTTTATGAAGATTTAAATTTGAGGATTTTTCAGTTTTAAATTGTTATGTGCCAATATATTGCTCCATTTATGTCATTATAGATAATCTCAGGCTTTTCAGATCGCTATCCGTGGAGTAATATTTCTTTTGCTATGATTTCACTTTAATCCCTGTAGTGTGTGATCGTTGATGACCTGAATTTCTTCGCTATTCTGGGACTATTTTCTTACCCCTTGGTGAACATCTTTTTGGCAGTGAAAATGATTTAAATTCTGTGAGAAATATTATAAATCTATATAGATTTTTGCATCAGAGGAGTGAGAAATTGAAATTGTTAACAAGTTATCTCTGAACTTGTTCTGTTTTTTCTTTTCCCTCTCTCTCTCTCTCTCTCTCTCTCCCTCTTCCTCTCCCTCTCACTCTCTCTCTCTCTCTCACTCACTTAAAATAACTTTCTAAACATGCACAATAGAATTCATTTTTGTTGTCTAGAATTCCCATTAAAATGCATAGAAATAAATTTTAATTTCTGATTGAAAGTACTAACGAGGGGATTGTTCCAATCATTTCAGCCAAATGTATTAGAAATTGTTTGCTGTATGAGAGTGAAAACTGAGTCTTTAATTAGCAAACATAGTTGACATACGATCTAACGAATTTCAAGAATCGATTTAGTTCAGCTACTTCATCCTGCTGTCATCCGTATACATGGGGACATTTCTTCAATTATCTATCTGTTTTGTGAAATTATTATTTAATACTAATCAATTATCCATCCTTTGCTGTTAGAAGGTATTATTTGAATCTTTATAGTAAATCTTATCACTTCAAAGTTTTCTTTATAGTTTTTTTTTTCTTTTTTTTTTTTTAATTTTCAAATTTCTACAAGTTCTCTTTCTAGATCATTTGAGAAGTTGCAGTAATTTGTTTTAAAAAATACAAACTTTCCAGTCGTCTTACTTCCATTTTTGAAGGATACGAACAGAAAAAGTTCAATTATGGTTTTCAAAAAATTGAAGTTCTTGTAATTCTAAGGAAAATAACACTAATATATGCCAATTTGAAACTCGTTTTTAATGGAAAAAAGAAGAGGCTTAAGTAATTATGCAAAAAAATTGGGAAAGATGATGGATTGATTTTTTTTGGAAAAAAAAAAAAAGAGATAAGAAGGAAAATTTCGAGAAAATTGCTCAAAATGTAAACAATAAGAAAAAAATATACACATCTCTTTGTCCATTCCATTTCACAATTGTGCAAATTTTTCGTAAATAGATAATTGCTGTATAAATTGCATCAAATGTCAACATTCACATCACGAAGATGGGAGAAAAAAAAGAAAAAAGGTCAATGAAAGTAGGCTTAAGGGGTAAGAGAGGGGTCGAGAATATTATTCAAAGTTATTAGATTAATTTTTATACGTTAAAGCTTGTCGAGGTCATACTGGTGGAAACTGGAAGAGAATGTGGCGTAATTTAATACTTTTACGAACTCTTTACGCATATCAATGATAGTTAAATGTTATGTTTACCGTGATTTCGGAATTAATGAAGAGTGAACATATCATAATGCTAATTAGTAATGCTAATTGATGCTAATTAAAGATGAGAAGAGAGGAAAGATTTCAAGGTCAAAGTATCATAAAATGTATTTGCAATAGTTGTGTGTTAGTAGCTAGTTGCTTCAATATTTCTTACCTCTATTTAACAATTTCCATAAATGATAAATAGAAATATTTCTTTCATTCATTTCTTGATTATTCAGTTATTTCCATTAGTTCTATTCATGAGAGGCAGGTGAAAAAGCTATTTATAGCTCTTTTTTTTTTTTTTGTTAAACTCGAGATTGCTGAAAAGGATTAGAGGTCGATTTTCGTTATTCCACAATAATCTTTTTTCACTCAAACAATGAATCTTCTAACAGTGATCAGTTTTTGGTATTTCATCCGGTTATTTCACATGATTTAGAGAATGCTGACCTAACAACTGATCAGTTTCTTTATGCGACAAATGATTGATCTGTTATTTATAGGATGAAAATCAGTTATGCTGCCGCAGGGTTCACTTTATGAATGCCACCAATAGGCATAAAGATCCAGCGAGTCTCGGGCCATTTTGGCATTAACTGGTGATTAGTGAGGGATAAATTGTGTGTTGCTTGGCTATTTACATGACTATAAATGAGCATTTATGATGGGTGTCAAATTACTTGACGACCCGATGAACCCACACCATCATTGGCGGTACCAATGAATTGAACCGGGGGGAGTAGGCTGGAGGTTAAATGGTCATATTCATGGGTACCATACGTTGAAGGTAGTGAAACATGTGGTGGTAAATTACTCGCCTGCTCCATACGATGTCAATTTTCTTCTTTACCGAACGGAAATTAGTGTCTTCCAGTGGGTTGCTGTTGACCCTTTTCGGGTAGAGCTACTGACTCTGTTATGGTTGATGAAGAGAAACCCCTGAACCCTTTTGCTTCCTTCCCCGTTCCCCGCTCTCCATTCCATTCCTATCATAGAGATGTTTCAGCAACAGTCTGTACCAGTATCAGTTTGACCTTGCAAGATTATTTCACCTCACTGAATCCCTTCATTGCTCCTTTCGACAGGTATTGTCGGTTTGCATTGCAGACGGAGAGCACAAGAGACGTTGCCACACTTATCAGTTTCCGTTTATGAATAATTTCACTTCACTTCATCCGTTCCTGCTATTCATCTTCATTTCAATCATTTCCTTTATACGGTCATTCCGGATACATTTCGTTTCTTTTCTTTTTTTTTTTTTTTTTTCCTACTCCTGTTGTATAGCATTCATTGTCGCTCAGTTCTCATCAAATTAAAAACACTGAAATGAATGACAAACTGTTCCATTTATTTTCTTTGATGTGGTCCATTTTTACGGCTAATTACAGTGACTGAAAGTGTCCATCATCACTTCAGAATCCTAATGTCCTCTCGTCCTTTCAATGTCCACTTTTCACAGGTGTGTGTGTACCTGCTGATATACACACATACACACACATAGATATATATATATGTATAAATAAAGGTAGGTGGTACATATGGCATGGCACATTTATAACATCGTTTGAAAGGGAATGTCTTCACACAGTGCTGGTACCATTTTGGACGCTTTTGATCGTAGAAAAGGTGTAAGAAGTTGTGTAAATGTTGTGTCAGTTATTGTACGGAATTTGATTTGATTCGATTTATTGGTGAATAATAAATACTGTTATTTTTCGGCTAGTTATCATAATTTTATCGAAATTTGAAATTAATTTAGCATAGAGAATATTTTAAAAATTTTATCATCCATTTTGTGAATTAAAACTTTTCATTACAATTATTTGCTATAATTGCTGATTTCGTTATAGAAAAATGGAATAGCTTATTAATAATAACAAGCAATGGCTAATGTATAATTTCTAATGTGTATATATATTTTTTTAACAAATTTATTTCAGTTTTTAAAATTGTTCATTAAATTTTGTTGATAAATAAATAAAATTAATTATATTTGAAAAATTTTTCAACTTCATTAAGAATTTTTATCTTATGCAAAATTTACATTTAGTTCACCTTTCTCTTTCCTGTCATAATTTTTAATTCGGGAAGAATCGGTAATCGAGAGAGAGAGTAGAATGGAGGAAGAAGAAAGGAAGGAAGGAAGCAAGGAAGATGCCACTCCACTAACTGAGAGGTTTCCATTTACAGTTGGATAGGTGGTAATGATGTATCGATGTGCATACCTGTTCACGGAGGCATTCATTTTTACGGCTAACGATCCGATTTATCATTGGATTATTCCCTTATCTGATAAGCATTTATTCCGCTTATCGTAATCATAAATGAAATTTTAGTTCTATGAAGTAAAATTTCTAAGACACTGATTATGTGTGATAGATAGATTTCAGTTAGACTGATTTCACTTTATTGCTTCTTTCATCTCACATGCATTTTCATCGTTCATTTTCTTCAGAAGAAATAGATTATATGCAATAGCATTTTTTTTTTTTTTTCCCACCATTAATTGAAATCTTTTTTATCGTTCATTTCTCGTAGCAGAAGATTGTTTCACTGAGAATAATTGATGGGTCGTTATCATAGAGGTTTGTTCCATTCCTTTTTTTTTTTTTTTTTTTTCTCATGTATCATATTTATTATAGTCTTTCTTACTAGTTGTATCAAAAAATTATGATTAGCCTTGAGAAGAAAAAAATTTTTTTTTTTTAACTGGCCAAGAAATTAGTTTAATTGTTAGCAGTATGAAATTCTGTAGCATGGTTTTGTTATAAGGAAGTTAGAAATAAAAATAATTGCTGGTAAAATTAGATGATACACTTTTTCCTCCTAATTTTTTTTTTTTTAAAGCAAAATTTTTAGACAAAGAAGAAAAAAAAAAAAAGGAATGAAAAACAGAATTGCTACAAATAACAAATTGAAACCAGCTACTCAATTATCTTTAATACTTTTTACATACAATAATTTGTTGCAAAAATTTTTATAAAGTGATTTTATTAAGCTTGCTATTTAGAAAAATAATTAATAAGAGAGATAAAAATCATCATTTAGCCAGTAATATTACATTTCATTTAATAATTATAATTATAACTGTAATAAAATATGGCTTTTTTTTTTTTTTTTTTTTTTTCTCCTAAATTTCTGGATATTTCATTATTACTATTATTATTATTGCTAATCAGTTCAATCCGGTAATTCATGTTTTTTCTTTTTGATGTCAAATAATGAAAATTAAGATGAATAACGGAGGGAAGTGAAAGAATGAGGAAGAGGAAGAAGAGGTGTATAATCACTGACATCAATTTCCCTCTCGACCTTTGCTCATCTTTTCACATAAGCATATGTTATTCATTCTGGCTCATTCCCTTCCTATCGTTCCATAATCGTTATGAAATGTTTAAAATTCTAAATTTGCAAGAAATATTTATTAATCATAGTCTTTTTAGTCTTTTTTTTTTTTAAGTTAAAATATAGATTTATTAGTTAATATTGAAAATTACTTAGTAGAAATTATTTCGTTGACAAGTTTAGAGCGTTTAATGAAGAGAAAAAAAAAAAAACAAGAGAAAGAAAAAGCGACTAAAATTAATATTTGTGATTTTTTTTTTTTTTCTTTTTCTTTCTATAGTTTAAAATTTAAAATTCATTAGTTAATGTTAAAAATTATTTAACATTTTTTTTTTTTTTTTTTGTTGTTATATCATATGAACAATATTCTATTTGAAAATTTTTATATTTTCTTACAGTTTTCTTTTTATCTTTGTAAAAAAGATAGTTCTGTAATTGTTATGAATTTTTTAATTAAATAGAGTCTTTCATTATCTTATGTAATTCTTTATCGGATATGCAAATTAATCATTATCATTTTTTTTTTTTTTTTTTTTTTTTTTTTTTTTTTTTTTTTTTTTTTTTTTTTTTTTTTTTTTTTTTTTTTTTTTTTTTTTTTTTTTTTTTTTTTTTTTTTTTTTTTTTTTTTTTTTTTTTTTTTTTTTTTTTTTTTTTTTTTTTTTTTTTTTTTTTTTTTTTTTTTTTTTTTTTTTTTTTTTTTTTTTTTTTTTTTTTTTTTTTTTTTTTTTTTTTTTTTTTTTTTTTTTTTTTTTTTTTTTTTTTTTTTTTTTTTTTTTTTTTTTTTTTTTTTTTTTTTTTTTTTTTTTTTTTTTTTTTTTTTTTTTTTTTTTTTTTTTTTTTTTTTTTTTTTTTTTTTTTTTTTTTTTTTTTTTTTTTTTTTTTTTTTTTTTTTTTTTTTTTTTTTTTTTTTTTTTTTTTGTGAGAATACTTTTCACTTTAAAACGGATTTTTTTTTCTTTTTTTCCAAGATAATAAATATTTATTGTTATTTATTCGTATGCAACTTTTCGTGCATTTTCAAACGTCCATTCTTTTTTTCTTTTTTTTTTTTTTTTCCTAAAGATACATTTTAAGCAAATATTATGCGAAATAAATTTTTGCCACTGTTCACTTTAATAAACCATATTTCATTATTATTCGTTCTCGTTATTTTCGAAAAAAGTGAAATTTTAAAATTCGTAGATGCTATTTATCAGTGAAATTGATGTGATGCAAACCGTGTGAAGAGTATAGTAGTAGCATACGACGCGGACACACATGGCATCATCGTACCACCATCACTACCATTATCATCATCATCATCATCACTATCACTATCATCATCATTACTACTGCAAGTATTACTTCATCTGTTATCACTGCAGAAGCCGTTATTATCGTTAGCTTTCTTCAACATCTTTTCATTCATTTAAATGTACACCTTAACAGCATTATGGTATTTGGAACGGTGTTAAGTTTAACGACAACACTTTCTTTATCGTGCTTGTACGGACCGCTATATTGCAGCAATGGAAGTAATTTCTTTTTTTGCTTTATTTTTTGCAACTTTTACGGAACTTAATTAGTCTAAGTAGGGCATTTAAGGCTATTAAAAGGAAATGCTTTATTTTCTAATATCCAGTAAAGTTTTTACTTTTTTTTTTTTCTTATGGTACTGCAGACTTTAATTTTGGTGTGTATTAGGAATTAAACGTAATTATTGAAACTTTCTTCTACTGCAATTGGTTGAATACATGAGTTAGGTTGTAAATCAAAGATCTGTGATAAACTTGGGCTAGGAAAAGGCGAGTTAAAAGAGTGATTTACGAGGTCATTCTTCTCGATCTCATAAATGTTTATACTTCATTCTGTTCAGTACTGCGATGACTGTGCACACTACATTAAATATTCAGAAGACGATTGGATGATATCAAAGTGTACTAAAATTTGAGAAATTTTTGGCAGTATCATGTAAATGCAGTAATAGTTGTCGTTATTGAATGTCATTTCTTCCACTGCCAACATAACTTTTGAAGTCATTGTTTGTTATTAAGGAGACAATGTGTCTAAGATATTTTATAACATTTAAATATTTATTTTAGGAAGAATTTAGCGAAAGGGACAATTTTGAGAGAGATAGGAGGATTACTTTTTTAGATTGTTGCCATTTTAATGTTTTACGATTACATGTAATGTCATTTCCAGCGTTACCTACTCATCCTCCACCGATAATCGAACATGGTCATTCCAATCAGACGTTAATAGTTGGTGCTTCGGCAATATTACCTTGCGCAGCAAGTGGACGGAGTATACCTCAGATTAGCTGGTTAAGAAATGGTGAACAGATTGGTTTAGACGAGACGAATTTCGAGATACGATTCAAGCAACTTTCGTCTGGATCATTACAGATCGATGGATTAAAGTAAAAGATTTCTATATGAGCTGTACTTTTATCGCTGTACAATGTTATCATTTGGCTTTTAAATAGGCCTCTTTCGTTTACCATCCGTTTAGACTTAATTTAGCAATTGTTACAGTCCTGTAAATATACCAATCTTAAAGTAAGTGTGGAAGAAGAAAAATGAAATTTGAATGTATAGAACGTAGAAGTAATGCGGTTAGTTATTTTTGGTTTGTTACGAAAACAAAGTTTGTTTTGCAGAAAAAGTGATACAGGTGTTTATACATGTAGAGCACGTAATCAGGATGGTGAATCTACGTGGACAGCATCCTTAGTTGTTGAAGGTTGTGTTCTTCTGGAGGCTTAATTCAGATCTTACTTAAAGCTGAAGTGTAATAGAATTTGAAGTTTAGAAGGAAAACGAAACATCCATCTAATGGGAATAAACTATTTCTTGTCTGAGATATATTTGGTTACTTCAGATTAACATTTCACTTGTTTATTTTCATTAGGTTATTAATTACGGAATGCTTGTAATTTACAGAGCACACTAATCCGTCAGTTACAATTACTGACATGCCGGACTTATCTGCTTTTCCATCTGCACCCGGTAAACCATCCTTGCAAAATGTAACTGAAGATGGTGTTGATCTGGAATGGACCGCTCCAGAAAGGAATGGTGCTACTTTGGTTAATGGCTATCTTTTGCAGTATTTCAGTCCAGAAATGGGCCAGGTTTGTGGTTCCCTTCAAGCTCTGAAAATGAAGATTTCATGACTTTACTTCCAAAAATGAAATTGTTTACAATCAATATCTGAACCTTATTTAGACCTGGTTCAATGTCCCTGACTACATCTCTGGTCCGAAATATCGTGCAAGAAATTTAAAATCTGCCCATTCATATGTTTTCATTGTTCGTGCAGAAAATTCTAAAGGCATTGGTCCACCATCACCGATGAGTGATGCTATCCGAACTAAGCCGCAGAAAGAAGAAAGTAAGTTTTTTTTTGTTTTTTTGTGTGACAGTTTTCCTCTGAAAAGCATGAATATGAATGGTGCTGATAAATGGCAGGAGTTATTATCCTTTTTCGAAGAATTTGTGACTTGAAGCGTTTCAGCGAGATGATTTGACCTTCAAAAAGGTGGAAAGTAGAGAAAATAATTATTCGTAATTCTTCGAAGAGAGATAAAACTATAAGAAGTTCTAGACAGAGTCGAAAACAGATGCTTTGATACAAAGCGAAGGGGAGGATGATGAAAAACAGTTTGTAATATTCTGAAGAAGTACACATCTTGGTGCAATAAATAAAATATGTCAATTAACATGACAAAAGCTTAGATGGACGTGAAATGGTGGGTGCAGGTATGGACTTAGATACTGCTCGAGAACGGATTGCTTCGGAACAGCTTATTAAATTGGATGAAGCAGCAACTGTCAATGCTACAGCTGTCAAGTTGAGTTGGAAGGTAAAATTCAACTATATTAATATGGTTCTTGAACTGTTGGTAGAATAAGCAATGAAACTAAACACATTAAACCTACGAATATCACTTAGAGAAACGGCATGTGATGAATGCATTCAGGGATTCTTATTATGTTGCCCTTCAATTTGTCACTATTGTAGATTAAGTCCTCATTTCAAGATGAAATTCATCACTGTAATGTTACATTCGATTTCAGGAAAAAAAAAAAGGTTTCAGATGTATTTTTAACATTATATGAAATTGCAGCGTCGGAGAGATGAACCCTTAGTGGAAGGTTATTATATCAAGTGGAGGGCGGTACCAACAACTTCAGGTCAAAAACAGGCTGGAAATAGTGGCACTGACAGCCATTGGGTCAATATTTCGAAACCGAATATTGATACATACATTGTCAGTGGCTTACGCCCTTTTAAAAATTATGAATTTTTTGTAATTCCATATCACAAAACCGTTCAAGGTATGCCAAGTAATTCAATGAATGGAGCTACTAGTGAAGCTCGTAAGTTTATATATTTGTATATAATTATCATACATTGGGAAAATAATGTTGTTATATTGATAGAAATATTTGATTCTCAAACAAGTGTTCTTCACAATAGAATGAGGTCAAATAAAGCCTTATGTAGAGCACAGAGGCAGAAATATGTTATACAAAATTTTATTTTTACTTAATTATTGGCCGCAGTAAGAGTCTTTTTGCAAATGAAAATATGTCGCTGAAACGTTGTAATTGGTAATTAAATTAAATTTAATCAGTAATTAGATGAATTGGAAGTTGGGGGTAGATTTCGTAACTTCACAATGAGTACCATTTACATTGAATTTTGGGGAAAAAGCAAGCATTACTTGACTAGCAGTTGAGATTCATTTGAAAATGAAATTTTTATATTGGTTCTCTTTGAATATTCTACCATTTTATTTAAATGGACACTGAAATCTGTTAAATACAATTGAGACATTTTATTTTGCATTTCCATTTGATGAAATGATATTGAAAGAATTCCAGCCCCTACATCACCTCCAACAGATGTGCGTGTTCGAATGATGAATTTAACGACCTTAAGGATTTCATGGCGTCCACCACCAGCAGATGGAATAAACGGAATTCTAAAGGGATTTCAGGTTAGCCTGAATCTTTTTTCTTTGTTTTCTCCGCAATTAATATAATCTGATTTTATATTTTTAGATTATCGTGCTAGGTAGTGGTGCCAAATATAATCGAAACATTACAACAAATGAACGTGCAGCCAGTGTTACTTTATTTCATCTAATACCGGAGATGACCTATGGAGTTAAAGTAGCAGCACGAAGTAACGCTGGGGTTGGAGTTTATCATGGACTTGAAGCAGTCACTATGAGTAAGCTATTTAGTACAGCAAAGAAAGTTAAGGGTTTTCGTTATGGAATCGAAATTTAATGCGTTTGAATTCAGATGAGGCAACGTTACGTGAGCACATTCAATTGATGAGTGGGATTTCATCTGGTGATCGTTTATTGCACATCATAAAAAGACCCTGGTTCATTGCTACAGCCGGCGTATTGATTTGGATTACTTTCATTGCTCTTATCACTTTTATGTGGTGGAGGTGGCGAAAATCGAAGGGTAAAGCTGCTGGTTTGTCTTCGTTGTTTTTCCATTTTTATCATTCCCTTATTTATTTTATCTTGGTGATGTGTATATTATTTTCTCTTCGTTCTGTTTCATATTTTTTTATTTTAAGTTTAAAACATATTTAGGATTATCAGGAAACTCATCCAATTCGTTCGAGGCTATGTTGGGATGGGAAATTTGTTTTATAGTTGAGTAAAAAACCCATGAAATTGACAAAAAAAAAACGTGCTATATTCTTTATCAAAGAACTCTGATATATGTACAATCAGTTTATTGCATGAACTGTTGGATTTCAGCTCGGTTAGGCATGCCATTTATTAAAATCAATGATGGCAGTGTTCATTTGACGGCGCGAGATGCATTATGGATGGATCATCCGAATTTTAATTCAGCACAGCGTTCCCTTTTAAATAGTTCCGTAAACGGTGCACATTGCAATGGGCCACCTATTTATACGCAGACTCCACATCAAACGGATTTCTATTTGGACGGACAAATATTACATCGTGATACATCGGCTCATATGTTGGGTACAATGGATCGAGCGCAGTCACCTAATCATTATCATTATGCTGCACTTACTGCGGGTGGTGCGTCTAGTTTATCAACATTTTACGGTGGTCATCAAGTCCTGGTTAGTACATGTTTTTTTGGTGCAACTTTTTACATTCCCTCTACAGAATTCTTGAAAAATAATAGCGGATCCTTGTAAAATCCCCTTGTTTCTTTGTTGGAGCATGGAATGAGAAAAGGTCAGCGGTTGTAAAATGAATTAAATTACCAGAATCCAGTGGCTTTTGTTCCTTTAGTTAAAAAAGAAATAAGTTTACGCATTCTAGGATGATCCTTCGCCATATGCAACGACGACACTGGTGATGAGCAACAGACAGAGATGGCTGAAGGATCATATGCTTCGAGCACCGATGCCGCCAACGAATCCGGTCCCTTCTGCTCCTCCAGTACGATTCAAAGAAAGTGGAAAACATCACAGTACACTAGGTGAAAGACGTTCTCCATTTGTCGATAGCAAAATACGTTCTATTGGCCATCATCAGTCGGGAAGCCCTCCACATACCGACGTTTCTTACGTACAGTCTTCTGATGGTACTGGAGGTCAGTCATAATTTTCCGTACCTATTTTGTTATTTGCTTGTAAGTTGAAACTTTGAGTTATAACTTTCATCTTGTATATTGTGTTTCCAATACAGGCATTTTATTTTGTCCTCTATCAAACCCCTCTGTGGTTTTGTGTTTGTTCTTAAAGGAATAAATAAAGATTTGATGATTATAGGAAGTTCGAATGGACGAAATAAAGGAAATACTCTTAACGGAAAGCGAAGTCCACCGAAACAGACACTGCTCGATATGATACCTCCACCGCCGCCGAATGCTCCTCCATCCGATATCCAGAGCGATACAGTATGTTTCTCCTAATATAGCTTCGGGATGAGTATAAAAGTCGATACTTTTTTACGGTTTGGTATGACTCCATTTTTCCAACTTCTTTTGTTTATTTTCAGCTCTTATACTTTTTTTTTATTGAAGCACTCAAAAGAAATAGTGGATTCACCTGATAGTCATCTTATGGATGTTAATGAGCACTACGATGCTGTTTCTGATGCGTTGTTGTTCGAGAATGATGCAAGGCATGCACACGAAAAGCCTAGTCTAGTAAATATGAGGCCAAATAGTCGGAATAGGATAAGTAATATTTATCTTCTTTCACCTCTTTTGTCCTTTCATTTTTTTCTTTTCACATCTTTGCTTTAAAATATTTGCTATCGTCACTAGTTCTTTCATGTTTTGTAGAATTTGAAAGCTAGTATTTATTCCGTAGAATTAAAGCCTTAGCAAACAAAACAAATTTAAGATCATCGAAGTGGAGCAGTGGGTAGTTGTGGTGGAGGTCAAGAAGATGATGATAGCCAAAGATCTTCACTGATGAACGATAATAATCGATCAGCGTTTTGCTCGTCTTCAGAAGCGGACGAGGAAAATTCGGAGGAAGATGATCGCGTTCGAAGATCTTCGAGTCGTGTTGATCGTTCCCAAAGTCCAGAGTATGCTGCCCATCGACCTTCGCAGCCGTGCATGGGCGTTAGTGCTTCAGCGCTTACACAAAGTTCATGTAATTTTTTCGTAATGCTGTTCTAATTCTAATCAGTATTAAATGTCCTTTTTTTTTTTTTCATTTTGATAAGAGAAGGAAAATGTCATTTCGAGTACAAATAGAGGAGGTGTCTGTTTCAGTGTTGTTATACACTACCCGAAGAAATAAATTATTCACGTTTAGCAGAAACGAAAAAAATTTCGAACGGAAAAATCTCTCGCAATTTTTCCACTCTACTTAGTTGTTTCAGATGATGGGACGTCAGCGGTGCGTTCTTCGAGTCGTTTGAAACCGATGTCTCGAACCTATAAAAAAGATCTGGTCTAGAAACTTAAATATAATTGCCTCGGGTCGTTTGTCAGTGTTCGTTAACCAAAGCGTTATGGAAATTATGTCATTATATGAGCAGCATGACTAACAATGTTAGAAGATCTGCTATGTGAATAGCAACTCCGAAAATAATTCCCATAAGTTAGTTTTGAGAACACTGATGAATTTTGTTTTCTTTTTCGATCTCACTTATTTCCGATACGATGATTTCCTAACTTAATATAGGTACATTTCTTTGCATTATTTATTATGTACATATGGTGCAGTGGATATTGTTATTCAGGAAAGAAGGTGTGTAGGAATCTGT
Organism: Setaria digitata; assembly: GCA_003640385.1. Classification (NCBI taxonomy): domain Eukaryota; kingdom Metazoa; phylum Nematoda; class Chromadorea; order Rhabditida; family Setariidae; genus Setaria; species Setaria digitata. Next base: position 66,683 of record RCAB01000241.1, on the reverse strand, counting down.
AAAAAAAAAAAAAAAAAAGAAAACAAAACAAAAACAAACAGAATTAGTCATTTAATTCAATATGAAGTTTAGCCAAGTTTGAGCTAGTTGTTTTTTTAGTCTTTGATTAAAATTGATATAACTGAATAGGAAAGAATAGTGTAAAATATTGTATTTGAAAGATGTTTTGTGTAGATTATAGTTTTTATTATTCGAAGAACAAACTGCAGTAAATACTGCTGCATGTTAATCGTTGTATGTAAATTTTTTCTCCCGTTTAATTATGCTGCCAACTTATGAACATTGTTACATCTACTTTTTTTAGTATTCGGTATTGAAGTAAATGTGCTCAGTTATAGTCCTATCCATGCTCTGCTTCAGATCCAAATTTTCTTTCCTTGTTTTTAAGTGTGTATTTTTCTTTTTTCTCAATTTCGTTTGAATTTTTGCTTTCATTTTATGATTTTGTTCCTGTTGTTCCATTCGTTTTCCTTTCATTTCTACTCCGTTTGACACGTTTTGTCTGTTATATGATTTCATTGGGATGAAATTTTTCTAACAGTTTCATAAATAATACTACAGTGATTCACAGTGCTATAAATTTTCTTTGCTAAATGAAGGAAGAAAAGCAGTGGTAGTTATCATGAAGTAATTTCGGTTATCATTTTATAAAAATCTTGAATGAAAACCTCAATCTCAAGGCTTACCTAGAAATGAATTCAGTTTGAAAGCAGAAGGGGATAGAAGGTTACTGAAATCATTATTGGAACATCATCGTATCACTATCTAGTATTGTCTGGAAGCAAACAGTGTATGAAGGCTTATTTTGTTCATTTACTTTCTCAAATTTCAAATGTTTCGCTTCCGGACAGAAAGGGAGGAAGTAGGAGGTTTTTATCATGTGCCACGATGATTTGAGAATAAGAGTGGCAGAATGGGATCTGTTGGTTTGAGGTGGCGGTATTTTATCAGGTTTAATTTTGCTAATGAGCTGTACAAGAGGGGGTAAACAACAGCTGTGTATATATATGGTTGCTAGAATATTACGATCATCATCGATCGTGCTGTTTCTCAACGTGGAACTTTCTTTTTCCTTTTCCTTTTTTCTTTGGACTAAACCAGGAATGTATAAGCTATTATGTGGTTCATAAATTTTCGTTTAATTAAACTTCCGATTATTCTCTAAATTTGAGTTTTTATTGGAATTTTTTTTTTTTTTTTTGAAGACGTACAGGCAAATCACATTTATATCATCTATTTTGCATGCTAAATATTCTTGCAACTTATAGAAAACTCAAAGCAACTGTTGCTGACAATTTTTGTTTGTATATTTGTTAATCTTTCTCATCGGGTATGTAATGCTACTTTATGGCATTCGAGAACTCTCACTTGAGAAGTGCTGGAGCATGGAGAACAGCTCGTTACAGACAACGTCTGGATACAGATCATACGGCTGAGTCATTTGATTCTGGAATCTCATCGCTAAATCCTCATCTGAATGGTTACCGAACTAAAGTCAGACGTAATATACAGGTAATTTTATTTCAATCCATGCAATAATAATGTTATTGAAGGAAATTATCGTCTATTATTAATATAAATGAAATTGTTTTATATGTATTTTCATAGTTGCAGGTAGATGACATCTTATGGTTTTTTGTTTTTATCCTCACGGTATGGTATTTTGAGCTTCCAGTACCATTATTTACTGATAAACGAGTCGATTGGTAAGTTTGCCATTTTTAGTATGTTTGAGATTTGGTAAACATAAACATGTAATAATCTTAGGTATAATCTAACTTAATTTATTGCACTGCCCATATTTTTTAATTCATTCCGTTGCTTTTACCAAAATGAATTTTCGAAAAGAAATTTTTTTCAGGTTTTTTTTGTCCTGTTCACTACTATGTCAACTAGGCTTTTTCTTCATTGGTCTATATCTTTGTTCAAAAATTGATAAAAATCCGGCAAATGAGTGGCCCAAAATTTATCCGAAATTGTTTCTCCTAGCTATCACGATGTTCTTATCTTCTTGTGTACTGTAAGTTTTCGTTACTTGAATTTTCAAATTTTCATGTTTCCGCCTTTTTTTAAGTGCAAAATTTTTGGGCAGGAAAAAAGGTGGTGATTTAGTCTATCTTTTACGTATTATATGGAAAACTTACTGTTATTGAGAGGTTCTGTATTTCATTTTGTTTAATTTCAAGCTCAGTTAGTTTATTGATTCCAACTTATTGATTTTATAGGTTTTGCCTTGGAACATGGAACTTATGGAATTTTTGGACGATTTATATTGTATTTGTCACTTTTATGTTTACCCTTGTTGTAATATCATTTATTTAGGAAAAAAAATTGGTTGCTAGTTCTTTCCACTGGGATATCTTTTATTTCTTGCTTGCCTTTATGAGCTTACTTTATTTGATAGTCGATCTTGCTAGCATTTGCAAATTAATTTTGCTTGTTAAAGAATTCAGCGTTTACAAAAATATTTCTCATTATATTTTGTTAATATCAGATTGCTTGTTGTATTTTTATTCCACCGTTAAAGTTTCAGCATTCTAAGTTTTTCCATCGCTGTATTATATCTTGAAAAAGAAAAATGATTCTGAAATAAAGGTTTTACTTCCCGGTAGCACTTTTCATTATATCCTAACTGACTAATTCCCCTTTGCTAAATATGATTTTGTAATTTTTTACTTTGAGGTCAAATTTTACTTTTTTTTTTTGTTTTAATTGAATTGAAAAAAGAAATTGAGGACGGGAATAATGTTATATGAATATATTTTTGAAACGAATAAAAATATCAAGGAGTGGTGACGTTTGGATTGTACTAAGCTTAATCTTATTTTCACATCCAGTTGTTCTAGCACGATACACTCTAGCTAGCAGCAAATTTGAATATGACTTATTGCTACGGTTAATGGAAATTGCAAAAATTAACTTTAGTCATCAATTTATTTATTTTATTTATTTATTTATTTTATTTATTTATTTTATTTATTTATTTTATTTATTTATTTCAATTATTTATCATGTCGCGGAAGGAATGGAAATTCATCAAATCCTTAGAAAAAGTAAATGAATGAATGAATTCACTGAATTCCTAAGGCTTTCAAACCATGCTTAAATTATTATTTTGTTGATTTTTAGCCGCTTTTTTTCTTGTCTTTCTACGGACTGTTTTTTTCTTCCTCGTCACATTAATTATGCACTTTGGTTACTTCATTTAATCATTTTGGAAAAGCCTTTTTTTTCTGTTGAACAACTAAATGAAGGAAGTTCATACAATTCCTTATGTATTTCACTACTTTGTTGTCTGTGAACTCTTTAAATTATAATAATCTGATTCTTGATGTTTCATATTATTTTGCAAGATAAAAATTTTCTTCATATCTATGTGAGTGATATGACAAATTTTTGTGTGAAATTTTAAAATATTTCTTAAAATAAATGGTATAAAAGTAATTTATGAATATATATTATAAACCAAATATGGCTTTTTCTTAAATTGTTCGTCTATTTAATATGAAGACATTCTCTTGACCTAAATTGGTAAAGAAAAAGTTCTGATTTTTTTAGTTCTAATTTTAAAGTTCATATGATTATAATTGAAAATATTGCAATGTTAAATTCCTTTTCCTTTTTAATTTGTTTTTTTTTGGAAAAAAGAATATTTTTTTTTAAAATTATTTCAAACTAAAAAAAAAAAAATTATTTGAGATTTTTATGTTTTGGGAAAATTAACTTCAAAATTTATATATATGACAAGAAAAAAAAAAAAAAACTTTTTCGTCAATATAAATCAAGCATTTTATTTGATTTGTTATGCTTATAGTTGATATATTTGAGAAATGAAGTTACTTTGTCAGATTTATCAACTAGGCAATTTCAACCTCCTGACGACACCAACCAATAATCTTCACAGATCACTCTGCGATTCTGTTACGATGTTTTTCGATATGTCACTGAGAGTTAAGCGTCTAACTTCTTTGACTAGAAAGGAAATGTCATCCATCTTAGAATGTTATGGAATTCATGGAAATATGTTACGCTGTGATGGATATTTTCTTTTTTCTTCTCTTTTTTTTTTTTTTTTTTTTTCTTTTTTTTTTTCTTTCCTCTTTTAAAAATTATATCTGAATTGTATCGATCATTCTTCTTTGGATGGATGGGCAGACATACTTTTCTAACTAAGTTGAAGATGGAGAGCTGAAACATATAAACCTTAACGTACTTCAATCACAGAAATGCGGAAGAGACTTGTTAATGGAGTTTGGCTGAGAGAGCGTTGATGATCATGGTCCCCTTATTTAGCTGAAACATAATTCGGAAATTATCTTGCAAGAGATATTTTTATTCACATTATTCTTAATTGTAGTACATCACGATAAATTTTGATTTTGACTTTTTTTTTTTTTTTTTTTTTTTTTTTTTGCTTTAAAATCATAGACAGCAGTTAACTTTGTTTCCTGTAAAAATAATTCACTTTAGCTTAATTTATTATCGTGATTTACTTCAACGAAAGGAACATTTTTAGTGAGAATGAAAAAATCGAAATAACTGAAATTAATATTTCTAGTGAGGATGAAAGAGCGTAAAGTCAATGAAATTAACAATTNTTTTTTTTTTTTTTTTTTTTTTTTTTTTTTTTTTTTTTTTTTTTTTTTTAACATGAACGAGAAAGTTAAAGAAAAAGTTGATTTTTTTTCAGGTTTTTTAAAATAATGCCGACTAAAATTTATTTTATTGAAATTCAAATTAAACAGTGAAAATTTCCGGTTTAAGCTAAAATCTCAAGTTTTCTTTTTTTTTTTTTTTTCTTTCAAATAAAAACAAATTGTAATGAAAAGAATTGGAAAACGCAATAAAGCAACCCCGATGGAATAGAATTAGGTCGTTAACTGTGTTCATTTAAGAATAAATTGATGCGTTGAAATTCTTTTAGATGAGTTTTTTTTTTTTTTTTTTTTTTTTTTTTAATCATTCCTTCTACTTCTGAAATGTTACTAAGCCCAAAAGAATAGTGCTTGATAACCTCTTCAGCTGAATTAAATTGTTCTTCAGTGTTCCTAAAGCTGCAAAAAGTTACGCTAGCAAAATCCATTTTCTTCTCATTTGACGATTATGTCCATATCTAAATTTTCCTTCATTCTGCTCTACGAATTTTTTAATGTTGCATAAACTTAACTTCCTTAAATTTCAATGACCAAATCAAAATTTTATACATTGTATTTTCGACGACATGTGAGTGAGTAGTATACGCACTTAATCTTATTTATCATCATTTCAGTGCAAAAAAAAGAGAAAAAAAAAAAAAAAAACTAAAGAAAGTGTTCCCGCATTTATAATTCAATACAAGGTGTACGGAAATTCTCACTTCATTTCTACTACTGTTTTTTGCTTCTTTTTTCTTGTACTGAAATAATAATTAGAAAAATAAGACTAATTTAAAGCGAAAATTATCTTTTTTTTTTTTCCAAAATTCAAAAACCATCAGTTTGAAAATTGCATTTAACTGTAACAGATATGTATTTTGAATTACAAATTCTCCTTTAAGAATTATTAACTTGAAGTTTGTCATTGAAGTGTACATCTTTTTTCTTTTTTTAACTGGCACTTTACTTCTTTTTTTTTCATTTTAACAATTATATTTTTCATATGAAAACACAGAAGCACATAATTTTTATCAATTTCAGTCGAAAAATATTCATTTTTATGATATTTAAATTAACAATTAGTTGATTCGAAAATAGCATTTAGGTAGGTACATTTAAACCACAATCTTATGTAACACTGTTCCGTAAATAATTTTAAATGAAGATACCAGCAAAGGAAATTAAAGATTCTAAAGAGGTAATGAAAAGTTGACGAAAGGAAATGCTTACTACCCTAGTGCTACTGCCTATTTATGCTAAACCATTCAAGCAAGGAGCCTCTCTGATATGTGCTATAATTTTCGGCGAATCCTTCCTTCCTACTTTTTTCATTTTTTTTTTTTTTTTTTTTTCCCTGGCCTTTTCTTCACAATCATTTGCAGTGCAAAATTTCATCATTTCGTATTTCCGATCTGATCTTCTAAATATATTTTACGCTTAATTACATTATAAGTTCCTTAAAATTCTCATGAGTTTTGCAAGAGTGACAGTGGTTATCATGCATCACGGCTGGATAAATTTCTGCAAAAATTTTCCTTGTATTTTTTTTTTTTTTTTTTTTTAAATTCTCATAACATTTTAGACCTTAATTTTCTGAAGTTTCACTACAAGCAATTTGTTGTCAAGGATGAAGTAAGAAATGATAAGGTAGTGTTCTTTATTAGCATATTTTTCTACTTCATCCTTTTTCCTGCTATCTTTCTTTCTTTTTTAAATTATATTCTCCTCAAATAATGTTATTTATTAAAATGTAAGCTTTAAAATTCAACATTTTCCTTTTTTTTTTTTAAAGAATAATCATTTTCTCTTCTCTATTGATAGCAACAACAGCAGATAATATGCTCTATGAAATTGCGTTTAAATTATTTATATGCGTAATAACTGAAGTGAATAGTTGCTATATATTCTATATGAAGGTCAAAATCGTAATTAACTTTTTCTGCATTTTCATACTAAGATTTGTTTCTTCTTAGTTAGAAAATATATATATAAAGAGGTTTGTAATGATGAAATGAAAAAAATCATCTGAAAAAGCATTAAGTTAGAAATTTTATTGCCAATGAAATCGTTCGATAATTAATTATAATTGAAACAGTAACTTTCCTATAGTGGAGATATCCATAACACATCAAAAGTTATCAGTTGACAGTTGAAAGATTGTTTGAAGCTTGCTACACCTTGTGGTACCTGTGGATTATGAACATCATTTAACTTCTTTGCTAATTAAAACTTTTTTCATTTTCGTCCTTCCCAATTTAATATCTTTAATGTTCATTAAGCTTCTTATAATTTTTTAATTTTTCATTTATACGCGCATATTTCTTTTAAAACTTCCCGACAGAGTTTTTTTTTTCTCTCTNTTAATGTTCATTAAGCTTCTTATAATTTTTTAATTTTTCATTTATACGCGCATATTTCTTTTAAAACTTCCCGACAGAGTTTTTTTTTTTCTATCTTTATATATAAATATAAAAAATATGTGTTTTACATATATATATGTATATATATATATACAAATTTATATATATACTTTTTTTAGATATTTTTAGTTTTGTTAATTTTATTTTTGAAAAACAAGGTGTGATCAGCTTATTAGGTATTTGATTTAAATTTATACTCTCCCACTGCTGTTTTATCATTTTATCAGTTTCGTTTTATCAATGGTCGTCATGAATATTTTAAAATATCCACTGTAAATTGCTGCTGTCTTTTTGAAATTTTCATTCACTTTTTTTTTTGTGTTACAAAATCTTTTCAAACAATTGAATAAGTCAACAAAAATTTTTAAATTTGAAGGGAAATGGTGAAACTATAACTAGCGGTGCCAACATTGTGCCTCCAAATAGTTTTATTAAATTTAAAAAAAAAAAAAAGCAATGTCATTTTGAAATATTATAATCAAACAATTATGCTAGCAGTGTTAGCAGCAATATTTTTGGTACAGCAATATCCATTTCTGTCATGACGAGTTGTGCAATAATCGAAAGATTATCATCATATTTGACTATTCAACAAATTATCATTGCTATTATTTTGGTAAGATTATTTCTGTTTTTAATTATATGATTTTTTTCTCTTTTAAATAAAAATTATAACTGTTTATTAAGAAATTTGAGANTTTAAAAAAAAAAAAAAAAAAAAAAAAAAAAAAGAAGGAGAAATGAGAGATATGATAGCTGACTAAATTTTATCCATAAAAAGATGCACTAGTTAGGTAAAAAGACCAGCATATAATTATGACTATCAACTTTATAGCAATCTTATCTCGTTACTTTTCCATAAATTAATTTGTTTTTTTTTTTTTCCCCCCCCCCCCTTTCTCATTTGCAGATCGCATTGATATTTTCTGTGGTAATTGGAAATACATTTGTTATATTATCCGTAATTATATATAAACGTATGAGAACATTTACAAATAAATTATTGACATCACTTGCCACTGCTGGTAAGTTTGTCCGTGTACCGCAAAGGAATATGGGAACTGAAGCTTAATGTGCTGTTCAGGAAGTATGTTTCTGCTTAAATGACCAGTCGAATGGTTTTAAAAAAAAGAAAAAAGAAAAAAGAAAAAAAAAAAAAAACGAAAAGAAGCAAAAATTAGTGTTAAAAGAAAATTCCCATTTAAATTTTTTTTTTTGCAGTAATGACTAAAGCTTGTTAGTTTGTATTCATTAAAATTGGTCAAGTTTGTAAATATTGTTATTGAGATAGGGATCATTGCAAATATATTTATTGCTAATATATCTTATAAATAAATGTGTTTAGTCACATGTTTATTTGAAACTTGCCTACCTCGTATTTAGTTTATTATATTTAAGCATAGTATATTTAATAGACAGCAATTTTTTTTTTTTTTTTTTGCTTCGCTTCTGCAAAATTTCTAAAATATGATTAATTTAACATTATTTCATGTTGACAAGATGCCATGTCATATTTGTTGGTGTTTAAAATAATTGTAAACATTCTCATTTTTCATTTAGATTAATGAAAGTGTAAATACTTGTGGAATGATCAAATCTAAATTTGTGAGCAATTCATCTGAATTTAAAAACCATTAATCAAAAAAATGAATTCTGAATGTAAAAGTAAAAATCTAAGAGTAAGATGCCCAATAAAGTTTTGCTTCATCTTTAACATCTATTTTTTTTTTTTTTTTAAAGGCCAATGAGGAAATTTTCAGACCTGTTAGTCGGCCTATTTGTGATGCCATTATCACTACTGGATTTATTGTTAAATCATGCCTGGCCATTTGACATGCTATTATGTAAAGTTTGGTCAACAAGTGACGTTCTGTTCTGTACAGCTTCCATACTTAACCTTTGTGTGATATCAATTGACCGCTACCTGGCTATCTCGAAGCCACTCAAATATTCCAGAACAAGGTATAGCAATTAGACAGATGTTAGATTGTTGTTAAACAAAAATTTCATTCGTAAAATTTAGCATTTAATTTTAAATTGCTGCTAAATGGCTAAATAATTATCGGTCTTTTTGAATGGAAAAACTAGCGATAAGCTGAAATGAAATGCATGCTAGTTAATAAAGCAACTTGATTGTAAACATCTTGAAATAATGGTAGTGTGATGGTGATGCTACTTAGCATTTATTATTTATATAATCTAGTGTCAAAAGATTGATAAGCCATTGCAGTAGTCTAGAGGTATAATGCTAGTTAAGTGCAAATGTAGTTGCATTCAACTTATTATTATTATTTGAAACTGCTATTTAAACTATGAGTATTGATTTAATAATAATCATTATTTTTTGATTCATCCAAAAGAATCTTTTGAAAGCTAATGAGTATTAAAGAATTAGACAGGGTATGAAATTTCATCAAATTACTGAAAACAAAATAAAAGAGAAAAAAGAAAACTCATAATTCAAAATTTTTTTTTTTTTTTTTTCAAAAAATTTACATCAATATTGAAAATTAGTAGTGAAAAATTTATTCATCATCATCTTATCCTATCAAAATTTTGTTGAAGATACAGAATTTGAAATAATCAGTATCAGATATGTTGTTGACATTATAAGCTTTAGTGATAATTCTGTATTCAATCATTTCTTTTTTTATAGAAATCGTAAAACAGCCGCTATATTACTGGGTTCAGTTTGGTTAATCTCATTCATTGTCTGTACACCACCATGGATATTTAATTTTGACGACTATCCGACGACCGGCCACGTGAATATTTCGGGATCCACGTCATGCTTAGATATGATCGTTTGCGGATATCCTGGCGGTATTATGTATCGAATATACAGTTCTATGGCTAGCTTCTTCATTCCACTTTTGGTGCATTTATTTATTTATTTTTTTTCTTTTTTAATTTCATAATTCAACTTTATCTCCTACGGTAGCAAAATTTCTAACCTAAATTTCCAATTATTCCAAAAAAAAAAAAAACAATGATAAGAGTAAAACAAAGTTATTCGCATCTCTCCTTTTCTGCCTAATCTTATTATAATTGCTAAATGGTAATATTAGCAAAGAGACTTAGAAAAATGGCATAATATTGAAAGGTATTACTTATTTTTAGCTGATGTGCTTGGTATACTACAAAATATTTCGAATTGCATCAAGGCGAGAAAAAGTTTTGCGGAAGAGTATTAATTTAAAATCGTATAATCGATCCAGTAAAAACTACTCATCTAACAATCTTACCAAAGAAAGGTTAAAAATAAAAATTCCATTACTTTAAATTAGACAATATTTTTCATTCTTTCAGTCATTAATTTTACAATTTAGCGGTTATTAGTACAATTTTAGTATTATCATCAAGTCAACGCATCCTTAAGCATAACTAATTTAATTGTACAATTTGCTTTTTTCGCCTTTTTTTTTTCCTTTTTCTTTCTTTTTTTTTTCCTTTGTTTTTTCTTTTTTGCATCTTGAATTGCTGTGCAATAAGCTTATCTGAATTTAGTTTAAGCCAAATTCGATTCAGTTTATCTTATTAGTTTTTCTGAAATATTTGGAACATGCGATAATACTATTTATTTACTTTTTTCCCATTTCAACTCTCTGAAAATAGTAAATGTAAGCAAACCATGACAAATAATTAGTTTGTAATTATTGATAATAAGGACCAGATAATTTCCCATAACTGGCAATAAATAGTTTTCAGACAAGTTAAAAACAATTTAAATGAATAAAATTTGCAGGTTTAAATGAAATGTGAATAAAAACATTGAAACTTAGTTAAATTAGAAATATTTAAATTTTAAATAAAATTTATTAATTTAAATAGATGGAGTATACTAATTTATGCATTTTAGTCCGTTCTTTTATTTAAATTTATTTCATATTTTATAACATATATATATATATATATATATAGGTATACAACATATACATATATGAAAGAAAAATAAAGGCTTAAAATGGATGGAAAATTTATTTCATTTCAAGTAAACCATAGATACCTCTTTTTGTTGAATATTTTTAATTTTTAGGCTATGAAATTTAATTCTGAAATGCCTTAACACATATTTAGGAAGTATATAATTTTGTAGGAGTATCATTGAACGGTACGATTCACAACCAAACGGTACACTTCATTTGGAGGACGAATCAGCACCTGAAAAGCAAGCACCAAACGATCTAATGTACAGTGCTATCAGTGTTGGCATATCAGCGATAAGATCAAACTCATCCGTATGCGAGATAACAATAAATGATAAAATAAAGGTCATTCACAACGAGAATTCTTGTCTTTTTTTTTTTTTAAGAAAAGATTTTTGTTTTGTTTTATTTTATGTTTTTTTTTTCGGAAGGCTTTAAGTATTCTTTTTAAATCATTCAAACCAAAATTAGAAATTACTCCAATGGAAAAACTAACTTTTCTTGTTGATAGAGTAAGATGAGGCTAGTTATAGTTTAGAAAAAAAGAAAAAAGGTATCAGTTTATAATGCATTGTGTGGATGAGGCTCATATTTCATGCACTGAATCTTTTCAGTTAAGATGTTAAGATGTTCTAATTCATTACTAAACTAATTGTGAAATTGATAAGCGAGATAAAATGCTTAGTTTTAATGTTTTCATATATCAACAAAGACATTTCTAGCAATGACTTCTAGCTTTATAGCAAATAAGTGAATAAAAATATATGCTTGAATATGGTTCAAAATTCAATTCCATTCATGTGTCATATTAGATATATGTTATCAATTTCAGAAGTCAGTAATTAATTAGTTAGCAAAATTTATTTTATCAATTACCTCCGAACATGAACTGATTGCAGCAATAAGCTAAATTGATCCTCGAAGAGATTTATACTCGCCAAACAATATTTTTTTTTTTGTTATTTCAATAAATTTATTCCATTTTAAGGCGTTAGCAAATCGAACAGATACTGACGATGGGACTGTATTAACGTTAGCCAGAATAGCCCAGCACTGTTATCTGAAGTTGCAACCACGTAATTTGTTGGCCAAAGCACATGATCGTTACCAAACGTATGGCCCTGGAAAATTCACTCGTAATTCGCGGGAAAAAATTGTTTATTTAAAGGAGCGAAAAGCTCTGAAAACAATTGCTATTCTTTTTTTTGGTATTCTTTTTTTTTTTTTTAATTTTCTTTTTTTAATTTTTTTTTTTCGAATTTAACGGAAATGATCAGATTTATTATTTGATGTAAAAAAAAAAAATGACTTTGAAAATAAAAAACTTTAAAATTAAAACTAAAAATAGCTCAATTTTTTTTCTGAAAATGACGGAAAATGTAATATATTTCACTCATACTCATACGCTTTGCATTCTATATTTAATTTCTTCTTACATACAATTACACTTACTTTGGACACTTCCCATTCTAAAAAAATCTCGCAATTTAGTTAAAGTTTCTGATGATTGTCAAAAAGTAAAATAAAAAATAAAATAAAAAAAAAGTGGAGAAATATTTCAATAAATTTGGAAACTTGCAGCATTCACGATATGTTGGTTTCCATTTTTCGTGATTTACTTAATCGAAGTACTGGTGAGCAGTTCCAATGATATCATTTATGTCACAAAAGAAGTATTCCTATGGCTAGGCTATTCAAATTCTGTTAGTTTATTAATTAATAAAATGAACATTTAAATGTTTTTATGTTATAGCATCATATTAAAACCATTCATTAATTAGATCAATTTCTTAATTTAACTGTTGATAGGACTCTGATTACCTTGATATGATCACTTAAATAGCCTTTCGATATCGTTTATTCAAATTTTCACGTGAAAATTTCATTATGTAATGCAGGTATTAAATCCAATAATTTACACAATGTACAATCATGATTTTCGACGATGTTTTCGTGATTTATTAACGTTGGGATTTATGAGAAAGCGGCGATCGATGAGTATTCGTAAGCTTCATCAGCAAAGTAATTGTTGAAAATATTTGTGGACTTTCAATATAAATTAATTTTGCTCAAATAATTTTTTTTTCCCTGTTATTGCTATTGTTCTTCAGCTTTCTTTCAGCTTGTAATTATTGCATTAATTAAAATCATTTCACATATAAATCAAAATCAAAGTAATAAAAAAAAAAAAGAAAGAAAGTTTTCCTTTAAACAAAATAAATATTCATGGACTTTCGATATAAGTTGGTACTGAAATAAAAACTAATTAAAATAAATTTTGGATAATGAATTTTGAACGTTGATGCACAACAATCCAGTACTGTTATCAACGGTAGACTAATAGTTTAAGTTAGCCGATGAAGTTGTATTACGAATTGTACACTTCCTATATCATTTTGCTGATCATAATCGTTTTATAAAATGATATTATTAAAATTGAAGACAAATTCTGAAGGAGTTCGATTGCCATTTTTTTTTTTTTTTTTTTTTGTGACTACTAATTGAAAATTTCAGCTGTTCCATTTGATATTCACTAATATATTGATAAACAGTGATAATAACAGCGTTTTATGATTGTTATCACTGCATAATAATCTTGAAATTACACTTTAATTCGGCAAGCTTCCTTCCTGTGTCTTCTTTTTGCGTCTTTATTTATTTATTTATTTGTTTTTTTTTTTTTTTTAAATTATCTTGTAAAATTTAAAACATGTGAACCATCAATTATAACTTTCAGAATTGATAACCCTCAATGCTTTACACTTAAAAATTAAATATTTGTATTAATCTCCTTTGTTTTCTAATTATTTACCTCACGACTAACAGATCTTTTACTATATCAGCTTGACAATAATACCAATTTTGTTCACATAGTTCGAAAATAAAAATCACTTTATGCAAAATTTAGAACATCGATAAGTGTATCTTGTTTTCAAACAAAAATTCTTGTGATAAAAAAAAAGAAGCGAAAAAAAAAAGTAGAAATTCCAGGCCTTATATTAGCCTTATCTTACTTACAATGTCTTTTTTCTTTTTTTTTGAAAATATGAAATGTACTTTTGGTGATTGACAAAGTGTTTTGAAGCATTGTCGTGCATTTTTGTTTATGTTAAAATTTTTCGTTCTTTTTTTTTTTTTCTTTTGAATCGTTAATTACAATTTTGAAAATTTCGTTCAATTTCTTCAAGACAAAGAAAAAAAAAAGAGAAATTTCACTAAATGGATACTAGAAACTTTATATAGAGCAAAAGTATGATGATTAAAGCCGAATAAAGTGCATCATCATTCGGCACTATAGAAATGATAGACTGAATTTGAAAAGTAATTTAGGAAATCTGAATTTTCTCCTTCAGATTAGCCAATATCTGACGTTGTTCTTCATCCGATAGATGAAGCATACTTGAAACATTCCGTAATAGCTGCATACGCTCTTCATCGGAACTGCAAAGTTATTGTGTGCCACTTATTAAAGTAAACTATAACACTCTAAGAATTCAATCTATCTATGAAGATGATTGGATAAGTTAATAGAAATACTATATTAGTCTATTTTCGTCAAATAATAATTCAATATTTATTTAAGAAATAAGATGGCCAAGGTTATTTAAAATGAATAAAAATTTAAAATTACAATAATTTTTAACTTAGTTTTGGAATATCGATAGATAGCAATGTTTGTTGAATTATGACAATCAGAAAAATGTGTGTGAAAATCTGATTATTAATTATACCTTGTAAGGTATTGTAGAAGAAGACGTTTTATATTAATGAAAGTTGGAAAGTCCAATTTTGTCTGTGAATCTGATGAATCACAAGAAATGTGATCAACTTCTGCTAATGATCGCTTTAGCTTACTGATCCGAAGTTGTTGAGCTCGTATTGCACGATCTCGATCAGTTATCATTCCTTCCAATTCAAAAACTTTTGTTTGCCACTAAATTTTCATAATTTTTATTCGTTTTCTTCTATCGAAATAATATGATATTATAGCTTATAAGCTCATGAAAAAAAAAAAAAAAATCCTCCAACAATATGAAGAGATGAACTTCGGCTTGGGAAATTCACAATACTATTAATTACTATTAGATTTGGAAATTCATTACTCATAAATGAAAGTTATTCATTTCCTCCGTTTTTTTCCCATCATTTCTATCCTTTTTTTCTAGTCAAACAAATGTATGGAAAACTCTGCTTACTCGTTGAACAATTTCTGAAATACTTTCGCCATTTAGAATCATTTTTTGTAATTCAAGTTCTCTTGTAACATCGTCAAGATCCATTGAAAGACGTTCTCGCTCAATTGACCATTCTCGTTTCTCGAATTCAATCTGTAAAACACATGATTATCATCACTATGAAGATTTTCCTGGTAATCTTTTTCAGAGTTTCATGAAAATTGTAGTGTCTCTCAGATGAACATTATTTCTTCAAAATTTTGAGTTATCAGAATAGCTGATATGGATAATAAGCAATTGCTGAATATTATCAAGTACTCGAAGTAGATGACGTTCAGCTTTTAAAACAACAATAAAGTCGGCTTACAATGATTTGAAAAATGTCAAAAGTGCCGTTTTAATATACAATCATTTATCTCAACGATATTTTGCTGAAAGTAAAACGTACCTGTCGCGAGAGTGAAGCGTTCCGAACAAGTAAACCGTCACGTTCGTTAATAATTTCTTGTAATTTTACTTGATTTTCATCAGCTTCATCTCTGCAACTTATCATANTGAAGCGTTCCGAACAAGTAAACCGTCACGTTCGTTAATAATTTCTTGTAATTTCACTTGATTTTCATCAGCTTCATCTCTGCAACTTATCATACAACTTATCATACGATATTCAAGGTAATATTGTTGAAAAATTGGAATATGATATGCAATGAAGACAAATCCGTCCATACATTATTCTGAAGAAAACAGATGTCAATGTAACATATTATATTTGCAAAGGTACATTTAATAGCAATTACTAATTGGATTATGGTGATAAAAATGATTTCTTATCAAATGGATACTTCATAAATCCGGAAATGCCGATATTCTTTAGCTGTCATTTTAACATAAATTATTGTATTTTCCGAAATCAAATTACTTCTTTGTTTGATTTTAAGTCAATCCAATTTTAAGCCTTCTGTCCTAACTATTTTAAATCTTTGAATTCTTGAAAGTTGAACAAGTAGCGCGAATATATATATATATATATATATATATATATATATATATAGAGAGAGAGAGAGAGAGAGAGAGAGAGAAATTCTGATAAAAAATTGAGTTCCAAATTTATATGTTGCTCATTTTACAATGAAATTTATCTAATCTATTCCTTTTTGCCTTATTCATAGTTGTATTATTAAAGTAGAAATAAATGAAAAAAGGAAAAATTAAAATAATAAAACTGGACAGACCCAACAGATTCAATTACTGACTGCAATCTTTGACAGTTATATTCCAAAGCTCTTATCCTATCACATAATTTCCCAATTTCCAAATCCTTTTCATTAAGTCCATTTCGAACTACTCGTAATTGCTTGTCTTTTTCCGCAATCATTTGGCATAATTCGTTTAATCGGCTTTTTATAGCTGCGTATTTCTGAAATATGTAATATATTCAGTTGCTTAATAATAAATCTTTGTAAGAATAGAGCGTGTTATCTTTGACTTTATCATTCATTGCTTCTTTTTTTTAAATGATAAAAGATGTTAATTAATGAAAAAAATCAATGTGCCAGTCTTGTCGCTGACATTTATTACAAGGACTACGTCATTTATTTTTATAATTAGTAAGCATGGTTAACTTTAACGAGATTTCAATACCTTTGAAGTTTTTAAATTTATAAAAATCACCTTGTATCTATCATTGAATCGCAAATTACTAACTTGGCCACTTTTCGTCGTGTTTGATTGCTCAGTTCTGTATAAAAATGATTGAAAGAAATTAGCAGAACAGTCCAGAATTTTAGTTTCTGATATGAATGATTATTAATCATTATCACCGAATATTGAAGACCTTTGAACTGATAAATTACAAAGCATACTTTGGATATTTGGTACTGTTCTCCAATCCAGTACCGACATGAAGTGTCGGATAGAAGGACGACGTTGATGCGGATGTAACGGATATTGGTGATGATGTGGACAGTTGCGCAGCTATAATATCATATTATTTTTCCTACTCTGACTTACGTATGATGTGTTATTATGAACAACAATTGTTCTATGAAAAATATTTCACTTCTACGTGTTTTAAACTTCGTTCCGTAACTTTTACCATTACATGTGTACGAACGAGCTTTTTAGCCGTCACGTCAACAGCAGAATTTCTATTTGAATGAGAGAATAAAGCGTCTAATAAAATAAATTTTAACAGTTGTAGCAAAAAAAAAAAGGTAAATTTTGAGATATTTGAATAAAATTAATAAATAAATAAGTTGTTCCTCAAACACTTTAAAGTTTCTAACACAAAATATTTCTTGAATTGAAAAATGTTTTAAACTTAAAAATTCCAACAAAAATATTCTTTTTTCTTCAAGAATTTCAAACATAGGAAAAAAACAATACCACTGGTTGAGTCATCAATCAAATCGGAATCATCAATACTAAGGCGTTCAAGTGATTGATCATCATAATTTGATGGTAAGATCTGCAAAAAGAATGTTACTTGACAGACTAAATATTTCTTTTTAAATTACAGTATGACTGGATCAATCATTTTACTTATTCAAAATAATTCATCCTTCACTTGTAGGCTATAAATTAAATTGCGAAAAAAAAAAAAAGGACAACATTTCACAAATTTTTAAAGTGATTTAAAAGGCAAAATGCAGTAGTAAACTAACGAATGAGCTTTGGCTCAAATGATGACCAGAAGAATCATTCGAAAAGTTTGTACTAACTTCCAAACATTCATCAGAGTATGGATGCGGTACTTTTATTGCTTTGATATATCCCTTGTCTTCAGGTTTGTTAACGTACGGCACTGATAAGGCGAGTTGCTCACTACTTCTCTTATCATTTTGATTTTCTTGATTATACATTGTTCTAGATCTACAATCACTGCAGAAAGATTCGTTCAGAAATTCACTATATCATCCACAACAATCGAATCATTAATTACTTTTCAAATATGGACAGATGTCTTGTGAAAAATGGATGAGTTATGAAATTTGTTTATAAATTTCCTCAAATTCAATTACAATAAACTTCCACAAAAGCCAAAAAAAAAGTGTCAATAAAAGTAAGAAGGAATTAAAATAAAGTATAGTTTAAACTTTCATGTTAATAACAATGGAAGTTAATAATTACTATGGTGTAAGTTGAACAATTATAAGCAGCAATCATTATTTTAGTCCTATATCAATGAAGTGAAAAACTTTTTTATCAATTTCTAAGATTTCTTATTTTTCAAAAAAAAAAAGGATTTTTTAAAATGATAATATAGTAAAATATAAAATGATGAAATGGGCAAAATAATTGTCACTACTGAAGAAGAAACCCAGAAAAATTACATAAACTGATCACTTATATAATAAACCAAATGAAGCTAAAATTTGGCATGAACAGACAATATTTTGCTAACAGAATTAATATATTCAATCAAATAATGAATCAGCAGTAAACAAAAACAAGTAGATTCAAATTTGAAACTTTTAAACTTACATCCGGAAATGTTAGTCATCCTTGTTCTTCTTGTATCAAGAGGAGATGTATTGACATTAAAACAGTAAACATTTCGAGAAAAATACTGCTGTTTAGTAAATCTGTTCAAGAAAAAAAATCTTGTCATATTTTTCATCCTATCGACAGTTTTACCGTTACTACTGTTTTTTTGTTCTTCCTTTTTTTTTTTTTTTTTTTTTTTTTCGAGAGTGTAATTGTATCTGATTTGTTTAATACCCTTACAGTCGGATTTTCCATTTCTTCAACAATGTTTTGTAATTTTACATCAGGTTAGATTGACATTAATCGATTTCTCGATTAAAAGCGAACAAGCGACGGAGCAAAGGAAGTGTTTTAGATGACATTTTTTTTTTTTTTTGTAGTGATTACAAACCACTAAAATGAAGGATATTAATTTTTTAATTCTTTTTTTTTTTTTACATAAATTATTGATTTGTTTTTATGCTCCTCTAAATCTTTGTCGATAACACTGTAAATTTTAGAGAATAAACATTACACTTATTACAT
Source organism: Setaria digitata (assembly GCA_003640385.1). Lineage (NCBI taxonomy): Eukaryota > Metazoa > Nematoda > Chromadorea > Rhabditida > Setariidae > Setaria > Setaria digitata. Next base: position 47,517 of record RCAB01000241.1, on the reverse strand, counting down.
TACAATGCAGTATTTTAGGCATAGATAATGAGGAAAATATATCTTACGTCGAATATTTTATATTTAATTAAATCAGTAGAAGAAGATGGAACAATAGATATCGTTGATAAATCTAATTAAAATGAAATAAATTAAAAACGAAATGAAATTTAATGGAGGCGAGAAGAAGTTGTAACAATGAGCTCAAATGTTTATCATCAACATTGGCATTGTGCGGTGAATTGACTGTTAGAATTTTTACCAAAATATTTTAAAAGTATCTATTACGCCATATTGTGACTCACTGTTTAAGGATGTTACTTTTACCCAACTTGAAAAAGAAAATTTGTTGTCGCTATTGAAAACAAGTTTAATTCTAATAGAAGCAATTTGTCGAGAAATAATTAAAAAAGTCAAACTTCTTTCTTTCTTTCCGCTCTCCTACAGCACATATTATTTAGAACGAAATTATTCACTTGAAAATAAAATTGTTTTAATTGGGTGAGAAAAAAAAGAAGGAAAAAAAAAAACTTGTACAAGTCAAAAAGAAAAAAATGTAGAGAAAATTGACTTGCAGTGTTAAATTATAGCAAAATTGAGGAATTTAACATATTTTAGAGAAAGTTTAGACAAATGAATGAAATGAAATAGTAGCAACGAATTATGTGGAAAATTTAAATATTCTGATTGTAATTAGAAGTAAAGGATTAACAACGAAAAGCTGTGTTAAAATTTTAAAGTACTTTGTAAGCAGTATTTGTAGAAGTAGATAGCTAGCTGCTATTTTTTGATAATAAACCAATTATCATTGCTGTTTGTTATCGAAGTTTGTTTCAAACTGATCCGTCCTTTTTCCAAAAATGGAGTGTTATTAACGTTAAAATATTGTTTTTTTTTTTTTTGCTTCCAAATTTCTTTCAAGAAGTGAACAATTACAGCTCAATTTCAATTTTAAATAATTAAAATAGTGATAATTGATAGAACAGTAATAAGCAAAGTAGTCATAAAAGACACTTGAAATAAGATAAGACGGAAGTATTTTTAGAGGAAATAAGAATGGGTTGGTTTTAATATAAACACAATGTTGGGTTGACAAATTATTGAAATCACATGAGATGTTTAAATTGTTTTGATGGGATGGTTAAAGAAAAGTAAGGAAAATTTGTTCCAAAGCAGTCTCATTTTCTTTTACCACAAAAAACAATTCCAATTAGTAACAAAACAAAGAGCCTATTGTGAAAATTATAATAAATAAAATTCATGTACGAAAAATCATTAAATCAATTTTTACTAAAATTTAAAGTTTAAAAACAACCGAAATTTTAGATATTTTCAACCGGAACACTTAGTGTGCTATGTATATTTTTAGACTTAACATGTTAAATGCTCAAAATAATTATAAATACTATTAACGTTCAATAAATTATAGTATTTTCCATTACTAGGAACAATGTACTTCGAAAACTAATTGGAAATCAATTCGGAAGAAAATTTTTGTAACATCAGCATAATTATTTAGTGATTTGCTAATAAAAACACTCATAATTCTTAAATATAGCTTGATGAACTTGGGACAAATTCAGCACATTGGTCGAGAGAAATTCAGCAGCGGTTTATCAGACCCCTAAACCCCGAGCCCCGCACCATCCCGTTGCTGTCTTCATCCGGTTTTTCTCTGTGGTTCCTCCCATTCCTAATAAACATCATTTTAATGTGTTTATTTGAGCATGTTTTTCGTACATAATGTAAGCTTATAACAACTACTCCCATAAATTATTGCATGAAATTAAATTTTAAAAATTTCAATCAAATGACACCTTCCTTTCAACGATTGTATTCATATCATACGTATCATTTGTTTACTATGCATATTAATCATCAACACTTTATCAGCGATTCTTTCATCAGCGGAAACAAACTATTATACCTACAGCCATGGAAAACAAACACGTGTAATTCATCAAATGGAAAGTTAACAAATTTTTTAGTTTATAGTTGTAATTTCTACATTCAATTTGGCAGCATTATCTGCAAAAAAACAAGAAATCAAAAGGGTGAACTATCATGCATTTAATTGGTATTTTAAGTAAGATCATCTTATCACATTATGATAATAATTAAATAGAGTTAATGAGCAGTAATGAGCCTTATACACCAGAAATGGTTAACAATTTTTAGACTTGAAAATAATTTGTTGAAATTGTTTAATTACTGATATTAGGAACTTTTCATTAGGAAGTCGATCCGCAGAAAGCAAAATAAGCACTATTGAATGGCAGCATAAGCTTTGTGATTTTTTTTAGCCAAACTGTGTATGTTGTAGAACATTTTGCAAGTAAATATATATAAACAAACAAACATCACAAAAATTTATAAATAGAAAATAGAAGAATAATTGTTATCGAAAATTAAAATTACTGATTAAATAATTAAGATATGCTACCAATAAATGCGAAATAATTCGTTTAATTGCGAATGAATTATTTGTTCCGGATAGAATCAGTGTTAACAATAAGATTTAGTTCATACATTCCCGAATTTTGCGAATTACACATTGAAATACTGAAATATCAAGAAAGTGCTAGAGAAAGAGAAAGAAATGATAACTTTATCAAAGGACAAAGTTCACGGTTATAGGTTACTGTGACGATAAATCGCATCGAACTACGGCAAGCAACGAGATGGATGAATGATTTGATGGTCGTATAATCGCTGTAATAGTTGTAGTCAATGGGTTTGCAAAAGTTTTGCGGCGATTGCTGGCAGCAGAATTGCCAAGGGAAGAAATGTTGTTAGATTTGGTGCAATAACCGGTCCGAATGGTTTCTTCTACGAACGTTGCGATTAGGAACGCCGCAAAGAGTAGCGGCAACCTCCCAATGAGATCATTAAATTTAACGGGCAAACAATGGCTTAAATTTCAATCTTATATTGAAGAAAGTTTTATTGCATTCGGCGAAAATCTCAAATGCAACCATTAAATTATAATTACAATTAAAACGGTCATTGTGAAACGATCCTCATGCAGAATAAACCACTAAGAGATGTCAAAAGATTCCTGTATATGAGTGATGATAAAATTTTTATTCCTGAAAAAATCAGACTATTTGATAAAAGGAAAAAAAGTGAATAATATGATGCAGTAGGTTAGTTATATCTATGATGAATTGTGAATCCATTGCAGAGAAGTTTGATTTAGGTGAGATTCTGAATGATGGAATGAAACTGAAAAGGAAAGAAATGAATATAGCTACAAGAGAAGTAAAGCACTGCGACGTAGAATGTTATCAAAGAATACTCTCTTCACGAATGATAATGCATTAATAACTTTCACATCTTTGAAAGGATCATTCTGATTCATTCCAGCATTCTTTCATTTTAACAAATTAAGACAAACATGCAGAGTACAACTCTCGTAAATAAACTTCAAAATTTTTCATTTTTTTTAACAAATAAATCAGTGAATAAGAGACAGTAACTGATAAATGGGAGAAGTAACAAATTACAGGTAAATGAATAATTCAAATATTATAATAAAAATGCATGAATGAATGGAGTAATCTACCGGGAAGTAGTCTCAGTTTTATCACAGTAATAAGATTTCCTATAAAAGATTCATCGATTTAACCGTGAAATCTTATTATATATTATTCTCATTGATCTTTTATTCAGCAGTTTTTCGTTTACAAGTAATTATTTCTACGTATCGGTGATAAATTTCGAGGATATTAACTTTTGGTATTTGTGATGACTTCGAATAGACATAATAATTAAATACAATAATATTCAAATTTGCTATACTGTTTCAATATAATAATAAAAAGTTTCAAATTCAAATAATTGTTTCTGCTTATAAGTAGCGATAGCTTGTCACTTTAATGCAATAAATAGATTTATTTATCTACCATAATTAATATCAACTAATAACATAGTTATCTTTGTCTCTTTGTCAGACTAATTGTTACTTACAGCATTTGATTATACAGAAGTTCTGCGAATAAATCTTCCTTGAAGAAACATATAGAATTAATAAATTCTTAAAGAACAATATAGAGCTGCTAAGATGGAAAATACTCTTTGACTGTTTGTCTGTAGAGGAGTAGTTGTATTGGTGCTTTATGTTCACTTTCCAGACAGCTTTCTTTTATCTCAAATATATTTCGCCGAGTGGTCTGCTGACTTCGGCTGGGTGGGAGTGAGCTAGTTATGAGTTTAAGTCCGGAGTTATTCCGATTACCAGACCGGTCATCTGGACAGCACAGTATGACAGTACAAGAGCTTTGTGATAATGATGATATGGCAACCAGTGTTGTCGTTGATCCGGTTCTCGGTTTTCGCACGCATAAAATGAATCTTCAGTAAGTACAATCATTTTAAGTATAATTAGTATAAGTATAATCATTTCTGATTTTAGCAAGTTCAACAGCACAGTTCAGCAGTAACTAAAATAAGAGCTTAAATTCATCAGTAACCAGTGGGAGCAGTATTGGTCTGTTGAATGAAGCTCATGTTGCGCATCTTTTGAACTTGTTCTTTAATAGTCCATGGAATTTTTTACCGACTAGTCACTTATGAATTTTATCTGTTCATAGTTATTGATAGTATTTATAGTTATCGTCCGCCACAGCAGCAGGAGCAAATCAAACTGAAAGGCGTGCTGAAGAAATACAGGGAAGATCAGGATTTGTGTGCAGCAGTTAGGAACATTTTTCATGTGAACGTAGTAAAAAGATTCTTGAAGCGGCGAACACTAAAGCAGCAGCTTGCTTTCCGAGATCACGTGAGTCTTCTGTACATTTCGGATGTTTTTCATTTACCGTTAGTAAGAGTGATGCTGCAATGCCATCTTATTTTCAGCTTTTGAGGTTCATGCGAATGTTCTCCAGTGATTCAGGTTTTACAGTTCAAGCATGCCATCGTTACAAAACGGAAAATCGCCTTGGTGGAATGCTAATTGCTACGAGGTCATGGTACGTATAACTTTCGTAACACTAGTCAAGTTTACTCAGTCCTTTTGTTTTGATGTTCAAGTTTCATTCTGACGATGGTTTGATGATTAAAATATCTCCTGTGATTTTCTACATTAGGTTTTTTAAAAAGTGGATTTTCTTATATAGTTGCAACTTTTCACTGTAGCAGGACAGTTTAAGAAGTCTGTCATTTCAAGAATTTCAGGCAAAAAGGTGATGTGATTGGCAGTTTAGTTGGTGTTATCGGTGACCTCAGCCACGAAGAAGAATCTCAGTTACTGCGAAAAGATGTCAATGATTTTTCCGTTATGTATAGTACAAGGTATGATTTTAACGGCTTATCTCTCATTGCTCTTATCTCACTGTCCAGTCACCATCATTTAATGAGTCGTGATATTTTCAGGAAACAGCGAGCTCAGTTGTGGCTTGGTCCTGCAGCTTACATCAATCATGACTGTCATCCCAATTGTAAATTTGTTCCGAAGAGCTATGCCGCTGTTGTACAGGTATTGTCCAATTGTTCAACGATGGAATTATGTCAAGATGCGGCGTTATTTAGCTCCAGTCTTTCAAACATTCTATGTCAGGTGCTGCGCGATATTGCTCAAGGTGAAGAAATTACGGCGTATTATGGCGACAACTTTTTTGGCGATAACAATAGTCGCTGTGAATGTTTGACCTGTGAACAGTATGTTACCATTTTTCCGCGATTATCCGTCTTACGCCTTACCACCGCTGTATATTTTGCTTTCTCCCACCATTTTAGGTCTCGCTCCGTCTATACATGGTGGACTGTGAGTATTTGTATACCGTATGCAATCCTGACACGATTTTTGTCATCTCCTTCGTTTCTTACTGTGTAAACCTATTTATATCCGGAGAACAATCGCTTAATCAAGGTTTGTGTTTTTTTCAGGGGGTCTTAGACTGTGTTGGTAATAAACTTCATTTGCAGAGCTTGCAAAGGTTTTTTCACAAGTTTGGTTGTCGCAACTGCTGCTTCGTCAGAGAAGAATAACGGTGAATCAAAAGAATCCGGTAACAGTTACAAATTTCGAGTAACCGATTCAAGACTTTGTCGTTATACATCGAAAATGAACCAAACGAACACATCGATGACACTTCGACGACATAGTGTTGCTGCCTTACGACAAGTACCCAATCGCTTCTCACCTGAGAGTATGTTTTTTTCCGTTGTTGTAAGATGTATGTCTATAACTTATATTACAAGTCTTCTTGAAAACCAGGCTTTTTGTTTTAATGACGACTGATTTACCTGATTTTGGGGAGAAAATCTCTTTTTTTTTCTTTATAGGATTTGAAAAGGAAACTTCTATGAATCGTGCGAAAAAAGGGACTAGAAAAGTGAGTAATGGGCATTATGTTACCAGGAATCAACAGAGGCTTAAGCGTTCCGTAAAAACATCTTTGCCGTCATCTTCCTTATCACCATCGTACTCTGTTATGCCTCGTATGCGAGCCTGGATGAATACTGCCCCCTACATGATTACGAATAATGTGAAAATGAATAACTCGAAGACTGTGATGTATTCAGAAGAAAGCAGTTTGAACGCGTCTAGTAATCTAGTTTCGACAAAGAAATCACTTATATGCCAAACTGTAAAGCAGCGGAAGTCAGCGAAGAGTTCTGTACAGTTGAATCACCCGGACAGATTGGATGGCCCAATATCTAGCCATTTGAGCTGTGAAATGCCGCGTACATCACAAAATGGTTTGCAAATTCTTGCTGCTGTTGCAACTACTATGAGCTTTATTGACAGATCTCACTTGATGTCTTTATCGCAAGATTCCCACAATTGTGATGTTAACGATCGTGGAATTAAAAATAAGCATTACACTGACGATGATGTGGAATTCCAGTCAGCTTCTAACTGTTACAACAATAGTTGCAGTTTTTCTTTCAAACACAGTGCTACAATTGTTGAGAATCACACATCCGCGTCCAGTAGTTTGGAGGAAGTTGTTAGTCGTTCTAAATCATATCTCTCAGAAAGTCATAATGCACTTTCAACTGTTTTTGATGGGAACCAGTGCTATAATAATGACGGTAAATGTTGTGATGACGTTTCTGAGGCCAGTTTAGATAACGATGTGAACTACAGCGACACTCAGAGATCTGTGGATCAAGTTCACTATAATGATGTTTCCAAAGCAAATTTGGATAATGTAGGAAAGAGGCCCAGAGCAAAAGTCCATCCTTATTATAAAATCGCATTTCACAGCTTACTGACTCCTACTTCTGGATAAGGAACTCTGCAGTTGTGGATCTTTTTATTAAACTTTCTCCATTATCTGTCTTATTGTCACTTGCTAAACGTATTGTGTTGTAATAAAGCATCGTATTTTTTTCAATTTACATTTTGCTCTCATTTCTTGTTCTTATTCGTTTCACTTTTATGATTTTTTTTTCGAATATTTCAAGTAAATTTATATTGTTTTTCTAGCTTCAAGGAATATGCTAAAATTAGTTGTCGTATTTTACAGCTAATCGCTTGGTGTTCACTTGAAAGAGTGACCTTTAATATTTTGCTCTCATTTTTTTCTGCATATACCTTGCAGTTTGTTACTATCAGCTCTAACTGGCTAATCCTTATCATTTTAGGTTATATTCATTCTTAATTTAATTCATTGTGCAGAAGAGTTTAGCATAGTTTAAATTACTCTTGTTCCGTCTAACTCATCTGTTGTTGTCAGCTTCTTATGCTTCTGGGTTGTGGATTTTCATATATTGTCGTCGTTTCTTTCATTCACGTTGCTATGTTGAAAACTGGTCTTTTGACAGCACATATTTATACTAAACTGCCACAAGTTATTTCTATATAGGAAAATATATGTTAGATACATTAGCATTAACGAATTGTGCTTTATAAATGATAGATCCTTTCAATTACAATTTCATCGTGGTTATTTCGTGACTATCAATTGACAGATAAGGTAAATATGGGATGGTAAAGTTTTGGCGTTGTCTAAATATTTAAAAAAAAAAAATCACTTGTTTACGGCAAACATTTTTTGATTACGACGAAGGACCGCGGCTGTCGATTTTTAAATGTTCTTCAGCAATTACAACACACCAAGCCGAATGTGGGGATTTTTTATTGGGGTCACTTTACCTTTGCGTATAAAGGATACAGTATACATTCTTGCTTTACAGTAAAAGATTTGCTTTACCAACATGTCAACCGTGGTGGTGTATTGTAGGAGTACAGGTAGTAGTGTGGTGTTTTAATGTTCCAGAACTATCTTGCAAATTATTCCAGTCAACTTCAGCATAATCCTATCTCTTTAAGTTCGTTAAGTTTAGCAAAGTGGATGTGGTTTTTGAGATGGGAACTCGAAAGTGGATTCTTTTTTCCCCTATTTACATATAGGAGATAAAGCTAGCAAGCATACAGGTTAAAATTCTAATTTCAGTATAAGCGAGAAACGATGAAGTAGATTGTTTACTGAAGTAATTAGGAGGAAGTGTAAGAAGTTATGTAAAGGATGGGATATTTAGTGTTGGTTTTGAATCAAGGAAGTTACAACTGTTAAATATAATACATTGCATCAAGTGATACCTTGTTGTATGCCACAAGTGAACGGATTTTTAATTTCGAAGTTAGCTTTTAGAAAAGAAGTGGGAAGAACAAGTAGAAGTGGTCAACTTTAACCTAATGATTTAACAGAACATCACCAAATGAACTGCACGAACCAATCTGCCATTATTGATGAAAAAGTCATTACTGTTTATACATCATACAAATTACAGTGCTGCTAACATAGACTAAACTACTCGTAATCTTAGTATACTTTGATTAAAAAAAAAACTATAATTAAAACGCAATTGTTGAGATTATCTTCAGAATTAAATTTTTTTAAAGCTTTTTTTTTTTTTTTCGTTTTTATTAAGCATAGAAGAAAAAAAATTAGCAAAAGGATTGGTATTGATCATCGGGAATGCATTGAACTGAATTAGTTCAAGTTTAGCTATCATAAAAATTGATCATATATGGTAAAGGATGAGATCAGTACGGTGAAACATAGAAAGGACATCTGATAATTGGTTGCAGAAAATGACTGCATATTCTCGGGTGTCGATCGAGTTTCCCAACCACTGCTGAGAAAATCTTCCACAGTAGACCATGTACCATTGTGTCGATGTGGTGGCTCGATTCCAAATATATTCATCATTATCTATTAGAAAAACCTTATATTTTAGTTTAGTATGAGAAGCTGGTTTGATAAAAAAAAAATAAACGTAGGGGAAAAAAAATATTGCTTATCTTTTACTTGGCATATGTTGATAATTATTAAATCTTTCATCATTTAGCAGTTAATTTTAAATTTAATGACTAACAGTTAACATGAAGAAAAGTTGAACTGTAAATTAGACAGTAAATTCTAGCTCGAATACAAATGTTCGAATTCATTTTACCTGATAGATATCGACCACACTAATATGTGATGTTTCGTAATCTTCCTTGAAGGCTAAAATACGAAATGATGACAAGAAAAATAATTTGAAATTCGACAAAATTTCCTTTAGAGAAAATATGGGCATAATTTTTTCTTTTTGTATGCATAATTCATTTTAGACTATGAATCTAACTTAGATTTTTCATCTGATATATTCTTCGGTCTCGAGAAACACTTACCCGGTCCTCGGGCAAAAAATATTCCATGCATATTGAAATTTTCATTATCCCAACCACCAGTTAGTCGAATATCCTTCTCTTGCTCATCATGCGATGGTAGAGATGGTAGTTCACGCTGAAATTTTCATTCATTACACTTTTTTCTTTTCAAACTAGAATCCTTTCCATACTAATATTAATAAATTGATAATAAGCTAATAATATTAATAAATTAATAATAAGCCAGTTCTTTTAATGCGAAAATTGCATAATTAAAATAATTCAAAGAAAAATTTTCATAGCTTTCAGAAAGAGGAGTTAAATTAGGTAAATGATAATTAACCCCCCCCCCCCAAAAAAAAAAAAAAAAAAAAAAGAAAAAAACAAATGAAATGTTGAAAATAATGAAGATAATGGAAATGCAATGAAAATATACCGTTAAAACAGTTGCACCGGGTCGTGTAATTAATACAATTTCTGGCATATATCGAAAATTTTTCCAATGGAAACGATCTGGTAACTCTGTTGTTTGATAAACTGATACCAGCGGTTGCTCATTTTCATCATAATCACCCATCGGTGCCCATTGATCGCATAATTTCAATTCGAAAAATACCTTAAAACAACTGTATCCAGAAATTATCCTCATGTTACTACTAGTTTAATACTCGAATTCATAAAAATAATGAAATAGTTTACAGAAGAACAGTTATTTTACAAAAATTTCAATAATGATTCTTTTCTTTTTCGACCGGAAAAAAAAAACGACAAGAAATAAAGCAAGAAAAAGTTCATGAATTAATGATTGCATTTTGAATTTAACTGAAAAATTTGTATCTGATATGATTTTCCGAATCAACTATGATTTCTTTTCATGAAATTTGATAAATTAATGATAGATGAGGTGATAGCATTCATACTTCATTTACTTCATCCGGATTCGTGAAAATCATCATCATTGCTTGATGATTGACTACTTTTTGTATTTTCGAATAATCTGTTAAGCATTCTTCAATGAAAAACTGCTCTTCTTGCTCTATCGTATATAATCCATGTGTTGAGAGTACCATCAAATTTGTTGACTCAAAAAGTTTCGCAGCATCAAGTTTTTGCTATAATGCAAAAACTGTTAAAGAAATATTTTGTGATACATATTTAAATGTTCTCGAGTATAACTTTCAAAATTACAAAATAAAAATAATTTGTTGAAAATGAATTTGAAGATGGGAAAATAGGAAATGAATAACCTGCAATAAAAGCAAGCTTAAATCGACGTTAATAAGAGCTTGTTTTAGCTCATCACTGTGTAATCCATATGTTTCCAGTGCTATTTGTACACCAGCATATCGAAGTAGGAAAAACTGAAATATTCGAGATTGTTTAATTAGGTTTAATTGGGATTGGTCCTATGTATCCATTAAATAATTTAGATCTTATCTACAAGTCATTTCATTATTATCGTAGTTGCATCTAATTGCAATTGATAAATAATTATTGACATTAAAGAGTTAGCCCAGAGAATATTAAAAAGAACATTTGTTCCACAACCGATGAAGAATAGATTAACTAATGACTGTGCAATTAATTTAAATTACTTGTTGTTTGTAGGATTGATATTTAGCAATTCGTTCAATTATTTCCGGAAAATAGCTCATTAATGCATCAGTTTGTTCTGGTAATGAAGCATTATATCGGCGCTCTTGTGGTACTTGCACAATCATATCACGATATGGAAGCTGAAAGTATTAATTATTTAAGATGGAAAAATTTAAACTAGCATAATAAGATGCTGAAACAAATGACTGAAAAAAATCATCTTACTATTCTAGTATTGTTGAGAAATTATGAAATTATATATGTATATATATATATATATTTTTTTCAAATATATTATATATAATATTATATATATATATAAATATATAAAAAAAATATATAAAAAATAATATATATATATATTATATATTTGAAATTATATATACACATATATTAACTTTATTTCAAATAACTGACTATTTCATCGTTTCATTTTAGCTCTTACTCAATATTTTGTTTCTAGTTATGAAAAAAAAATTAACTTTAATTATTTCAATTAGTTTTTTTTCTTCTAATTTGAAGTACTGATATTAACTGATGATTTCACTTCCGTTTTTTTGTGTAATTTAAACTTACATCGCATCCTGGCATCCAGTAGCAATGTACGTCGACATTTGATTTACCTGTGGTGTACCATGCTGGTGCTACATCATCAGGCCACCAGGTATCACCAACTCCACTTGTTTCACCGTTCCAAAATCCTCGATTTCTAGCCCTGTCCCACATGTAATTAGCACCAAAGCCATGATTTTCCGAATATAAACCTGTATAGTCATAACAAGTCTTACCTTTTAGCTTCTACTTTATTGAAATTTCAATTCTGTTACCAAAAAAAAAAAAAGAAGGAATTTCAAAAATTGCAAGTTAGTCAAATGCTGACAACACAGCAATATTTTTATTTGAAATTTAACTCAGAAAATAGGTGAATTAGAGGAAGGAAAAAAAAAATGGAAATATTTATTAGCTAATGAAAGAAAATACCTACCTGTTACAAGACTCATCCAATTTGGATACTTATGTGTTGGATAAACAGGTTTTAAAAAATCACTATAAACTCCGTTCTGAGTGAGTAAACGGAAGCCAACATCTGATTGATTCAGTAATGCTCTTCCATATCCATCTATGATATATACAATCAAATTTTGACCACGAGGTATTTTTTCAGTAGCAGTAACGAAATGAACTATTATGCAGATTAGATACTGCCAATACCACAGCATAATTCCTGCAGTATCACGTTTTAGAAACAAAGAAATTATAATTTATCAAAGTTTTGAATAAATAAATTCTTGAACTCATTATTTATGATCACTTTAATTTAATTATATCCACACAAAAAGAAAGCAAAAAAAAAAAATGCATTTGAATAATTCTGTTTTTTTCCTTCTCTTTTTTTTTTTTACAACAACAGCAACAATTAGTTTAAAAACATTGAAAGAGTAAAATTTCTATAAAATATTTTCAAAACAGAAAGACTTTACAAAAAACGGAAAATTTCAAATCATAAAATGAAATTGCAACACTTTTCGGAAAGATAAAAACGATGATGATGATGATTATTATTATTATTTTTTTGTTTGAAACTAAAATTATAATCGAATTAACCAACCCCAACTTATCAGATATTAACTGTAAAAAAAATGGTCCTGCAAGGAAAAGTCACCTGAAAGAAACCTGCTAGACTAACCTGCTAGGTTAAATGAAACGATTTCATTTAACTCACCTGTTGATTAGGCTATCAGTGTATGGTTGATATCTTTGATAATTGAAATAAAGCGCAAATTGTTGAGAAGAAATGAAACATCAAATGCAGCAACTGCTGCTGATCATCTGTTCCTTTCGTAAAATTCATATACACACACTTGAAATACAAAAGTTGCTGTGCCCTGAAATGCATCAATGGTAATATCAAAAGAAAAAAAAAAAAAAAAAATGATTTGCAAACTAATATAGTTATATCTCAAGCAAAATTTTCCTCTTTTTTTTTTTAGAAAAATTATTGATATACCTAAAATCTGAAATTAGGGATGGATAAATGAGTTAGTAAATAAAGAATTAATAAATCGTAACAAATAAATAAATATTATGACAACTCAAGCTTTTCTAATTTTCCAGAACGTCCTTTTTTCCTTTTTCTTTTCTTTGTTTTTTCTTTTTTAAAAATTACTGTATAATAAGAACATGTCATAGTAGTTGTGCTAAATAATTTGGATCTTATTTTGGCTAAGCCTAACATAATGGGAAGTTATTGCCTAAAACTGCTTCACCGTCTCATAATAGCCAGAAAAGCAATTGCAGTTGAATCATATGAAGTGATAATAAAGAAAAAGAAAAACGCAAGAGAAAGATAAATTACTAAAGATTATTTAATTTGGTCATTCTATTTATAACTATCCAAAACATGATTTTATTACAATAAGCTTAGCATACGTCGATTTAAAAGAGAATTTATAAAATAAATATTATTATATGATAAGAAAATTTAAGTGATATATTGGATAAAGAACAGAAGTGAATGAAATTGGATTGTTATTTTAAAGCATCTATTATTTCATTGGCTTCACAATCAATCAAGACCTGAAATAATACTTTAAAGTGCACAAATTTTAATCCACTTTGAAGAAACATTTATTTAAAAATCGATCGGAATACATTTTATATTTCGTTTCTTAAAACTATTTTTATTAATACCAATGACCGCATTATATTTATTACTTTAATACTTCGTTAATATATGTTTACAATAGTTGGTAAATTATGAATTCTTCAAAAGGAGCTAAAATTTTTTCGAGATTAAGCCATGCTTAATTAGACGACAATAATTATGTACTGTTATTTCTTCATTTATGCAAATATTGCATATTCAAGTGAAGAGATCTAATTTAATTTTAAATTATTTAGCATAAATTATTTAGGATAATCTAGCAATTTTTATAGCTTAATATGTTAACGCGTTTGTTTCCTCAGAGAACTATTTTTGATGAGAAGGAAAATTTATCAGCGAATTTGATTATTACCGCATCTCTTAAAATTTTATGGTATGTATGCACATTCATTGTAAAGAGTAAAATGCATGCTGAAAGGCAAGAGGAAAATAATTATAAGCGTAATAAATACAAGAAATTCAATTTTTACATGATGGAAGACTAAGACTTTTTATAGAAAGCAAAACATTTGTTAACAAATTTGATTATTGTCCAATTCAACGCCATTCTTTTTTCTTGAAAAATAACAATGCAACAACCTTTTTTTTTTGAAATACAAGGGAAAAGTTGAAGGAAGGGAAATGAAAAATTGAGTCATTTATTGGGATTTGATTTCAAAAGTTTGAAATTTCCATCGAAAATCTCTTTGATGATAAATTTCTAATTTATTACATAATCAATCATTTTGTGTTCAAGTTTTTTAGTTTAATTTGTTGGTTAATTAAAAATTTGTCCACCAATACACAGCATTTATGAAATTTTGATTGATTTTAGGTTAAATTTGAAAGTAAAACTTGAGAAAAAGAGAGAAAAAACTTTAAATGAAATAAACTAAGGAAGAAAAAATGGAAAAAGAAAGCATTGTTTATGTGGAGAGAAAAACTAATCAGAAAGATTGAACAATTGTTCTTTTATTTGACAACCTTCGAAATTTTCTTCTTTTTTTTTTTACTTAGTGACCTTTAACTTTTAATAATCCATAAAAATTTTTTTGCTATAATTTACAGATATTTTTATTTCTGCAAGATAACTTGTGAACATGATCCAGCTTATATTGCTGTGGAAATATTTTATAATCACGATTTCTGATGTTCTTTTTTGTTCATTCATAAACGGTGTCTATTTGAACAAAAAATTTGTAATGGAGTTAAAAAGGGAAAGGTTAAAAGAAATTTTGGAAAATTCCGTCCAAATTATTGCTTTCCATCGAAATAATGCAAAAGAAATAAACTTTTCTGTCACTTAAATTTCAGCAAATTTCAGGCGATCTAAATAAAAGAAGTTTTTTTTCTTTTTTTTTTTTCATGCAGTTTGAATAATATTTTTGCCAGATAGGACACAACAAAATGTTTTCATCTTAGATTATTAATAATGTGTGTAATTAGTATTAATCATTTATAACTATAAATTATCTTTTTTTAAACATCAGCAAATTCTTTAAATGATCAGCAAGCAGTTTCACATCACGAAAACTCCTTCCCCAAATAATAAATTTGATCACTTTCAATTTTTTTTTTGAGCATTTTTCATCTGGAAGTTCAAAAAAAAAAAATTGGATATGTGTAATAAAAAAATTATTTTAATTTATCGTTTTATGCAATATTTCAGGTATGATTTTTCATACTGATAAAAATTTCAAAGTTCAGTAAATTGCTGATTAAAAAAAAAAGAAACTAACGACGTATCACAACTGCAATATATTGCTGCATACAAATGCTTTTGGAGGCGCAACTGGCCATTTTGCTGGATGGAATTTTAATTAGCCTTATCAAAGGAGGCATTTCAAAACTTTTTCATTTCTTTTTTCTTTTTGGAACCAATCCCTTGGACAATTTTGCCATTTTAGAATGACAAAAATATCAAGCAAGCAATTGGTCAGCAGGAAAATATATCCAGAAATAATTTAAATTTTGATCTTTTTTTTCAGAAATTTCAAACTCAAAAACTGAAAATTATTCATTTTCTTAAAAGAAAAAAAAACAAACAAACATTAAGAAGATATATGATTGGTTCGGAAATTAATAACCGATAAATATTTTAATGAATAAAAATGCAATAAATTGAATTCTCATTTTAGCTAAATTATTTGATAAATTTCAATGTGTCACATTTAAATATATAAAGCATTTGAAACTATGTTTTTGGCATGAAAGATTTTTCTAAAGTACCACCATTAAAGAATTTTTGATTAAAAATGGAAGCAATCAAATAGTCAACAAATAAATCTAACTATCCTTTTTTTTCTTTTTTTTTTTTTTTTAGATTCTAAATAAGAATTTCTTTATAATTCATCTTCTCAGCAATATATTTGAGAATATCTAATGGAACTTAATTACAAACGATCTGAGCGATAGACGAAACAGTTCAATTTCATCTGATAGATTCATCTTCCTAATATAGATTTGTAGTTCAAAAAAAGAGAATGAAAATGTTTGGATGCAGAAGTTGAATTATCACTGGCTGTGTTGTTCAGTACCAGGCTAGCCAACTTTGCTTACACAGCTTAAATCTTGTTCTCATCCGTCACTGTTTGTTGCTCACCAACTGACACTCAAATTAAGCACTTTATTTTAAATACTTAATTGATTTATTCTGCTTATTTAGTTCAATTTTCACACAATGCTAATTTTTGTTTTTATTTTTAAATTCATTTAAAGTATGTATTTTATTATCAGTGTGATAGTATGATCCGATGAATTCTTGCTGCATTTATCAAATTATTTCTCAATTGTCGTTGAACGTTGAACTTAACGAAAGTAAGCTAGTTATCAGAATAATATTTCCGGAAAATAGTCATAAATTTCATGATCATAAACTTCTTTTTTTTTTTCTTTAGTGAAAAAACTGCACAGATCATCAACGGGCACGTGGATGAATCGTATTTCACGTTTACGTGTTCCTTGATGATGGATTGAGTTTTAGCAAAAAAAGAAAAAAAAAAAACTAAATTTAAAGTACTTGCATAGTTTCGATGATTCAGTCGGTATCCTATATCGTAAGACACAAGAATGTTTGAATACATTTAAAAAAGATTTAATTTTAATTTGGAAAATTTCATACTTTTCGTAATATGTATTCCATAAATTAAACAATTTTCATCCACGCAAAGGACCACAAAGTCGATGATTCTGCTAAATAAATGATATCATTTCGTAAATTGCTTATTCAATCTAAAAATTTACACTTATTTAATGATATTAATTAGAACTTTTGACAAACAAATGGTTTGATAAGTAAAACTCAAGCAATTGCAACAATTTTTTTTTTCCATACTTTCAGTGATTTATTTTGTTCCCCCTTTTCCAACAAACAAAAATAAAAAAAAACAAATGACAACAGAATGATCATAATTTGGCTGTATACAATCAAATAATCATTGACAAATGCCAAACAAATGAAACCGACTCATTACATGGAAACTTTTCGAATTTATAAAAACTAGCGACTAGTTTGAAAATGGCTTCATTATATCACAATTTAACAGTGCTAAAGCTATAAATAGCATGCTAATTTTATAACAAATACAAGAAACTCAAACTATTGGATGACATAACTCTTTCACACTGTTAGACTCAATAATGAACTTCAAATTGTTCAAAATTACAAAACTCATAGGTACATTTAATATGGTTGACGATGAAATTCTGGTATTGTAACAGAAATCTTCATCTGCTGAAAATTATTGCAAAAATAGGCAAGATTTATGAACGCTTATTACATATTTCAATAATACATTCGACCAAAATAAATGAGATATTCCGGGACCCGTAAATGAATAATTATAATATACACTTGACAACAAGTTCATTTTATATCTTTGTTATCAAGCGACAAAAGCAAAAATAGCGTCAGATAAATATATGAGAGAAAAAAAATATAATGAAACTAAAGAAAAAATAAATGGATAAAAAGTTAATAATTGCATTCATAGACGATAAACTGATTTCAGATATGTTAATGAGGTAAATGACTTTAAATAATTAATTGATTTAATTAAATAACCTTTTTTCATCCGCTTTCATCAGCTATAATAGAATTTTTTAAAGCCACAAAAATTAACACAATTACAAAATATACTTGTTCATTAAATCGAATATCGCCTAGTGCTATTATATTTTCTAATGAATGTTTAATCAAATTTATATGAAAAAAACAAAAATTACACAATGTGACAGTACTTTAAAATATTACTGAATAAGTTTATACTGCTAAAAATGATTTCTACCACTTATTAGAGAAATCTTTGGAACAAACATTGCAATATGTATCCCATATCGGTTTCTACAGTGATTGTTATAGCGATTAATTGTGATCATTATGGCAATTCATTGATAATAATAAAAAATGTTATTACGAATTCACTCATTATCACATAAATATGAAGCAAGTAATAATAGCAAGTGTTATTTATGAAAAAATATTTTAAGTTTCTTAGTATTCACTTCTGTTTTCAAAAAAACTTACAAAAGATTCATTCGCAACATTTACTGAATAATTAGATGAAGTGCAAGTAATGCTTCAGTGTCGAAGATCCGTTAGAAACTGCAAAATTACAATTAATATTTTTTTCTAATTTGCAGCAAGCAGTTTGCATAAATTCAACACATGCAACATATGCATGCATAGCTTGCGCAAATGTAACACATATGTAACTGCTAATTTGTAAAACATTGGATTAATAGAAGTATTTTTCTAATTTGCAGCAAGCAGTTTGGATAAATTCAACACATGCAACATATGCATGCATAGCTTGCGCAAATGTAACGCATATGTAACTTCTAATTATAAAATATTGGATTAATAGAAGTATACACACACAGAACAGCATCTCGTAAGATGAATCTATTGAATTTAATTATGTTTTTAATAGAGATAAAAGTTTTTGGATAAACAATGATCGAAAAAAAAAAGAAAAATGCAAAATTATCAGAAGACTGATCACGATTTTCGGCGCATTCTTCCCCTTTCAATTTTTCAAAGAATTTGTTCCAAATTGTATCTTAGCGATTCAGTAATTATTATTCGGAATAAAAACTTTTATCAATATTAATTTCTTTTGCAATTATTCCTTCCTTTCTTTCTCTTTTTTTCTTTAAATTTGAGATATTATTTTTAAAAATTTCTGAACAGAAGTTTTTTTTTTTTTTCACTTTTCTAGTCATAACTGAATGTTGTACTTTTTTTTGAGCTAATTTTTATGCTTATTTCTAAATGAAAAAATAAGAAAGAGAAAAACTGCAAACAAGCATCAATCAACAGCAACTACTAGGCATTGAGTAATAGACCCGAAAAAAAAAGATAAGTCATTGTTTTTTCTTTTATTTTTTTTTTTTTTTTTTGAGAAGAAAAGTAATTTTTTTTTTTTTTTTGGGACATAATTCAGAATTTGTCAACGGCCAATGAATTCATTTAATTTCAAAAACAAGATTTTGGACAAAAACATCCTAGGATTTTATTTGTTCATTAATCGCCATTTTACTTTGGTCGCTTTTTTTTTTTTTTTTCTCATGTTCTATAAAATATTAACTTTTGAAATGTTCTGAACCGGTAAAATTTCATGCATCTCAGTCTTTTGTCTTTGTTTTTTTGTTCATCAGTTTACTATAAATTAAATTAATCAATAATTGCATATTTCTTTTTCTTCAATATATTATTCTCTACGTTAATTAACTTTTCTACGTTCCTTTCTTTTTTCTTTTTTTTTTTTTCATTTTTCCGCTTAACGTCATTTAATCAGTATGCTTTGCTTAACTCCTTTGGGTGAGTGCTTAGAGAAAACAAAAATCCCTCATTTTCTTTTTGAATGAATGAAAATGATTTTAGTTAAATAATCGTTGTTGGTTTCTTTTTTTTGTTCTCTATTTCATAGTTGTACATTTAAAGTTGTTGTTGTTTGTTGTTGCTGTTGTTGTTGTTGTTGTTGTTGTTGCCACTATTGTTATTCCTATTATCACTACAATTGCAATAACATTTGGGGAACGGATTAAAAGGATTTATTTTAAATTTTTAATTTCACAAAATGGTTAACTTTTTGCTACGATTCTACGCCTTTATTTAAACCACAAAGACGACAACTAGCTGTCATTTCCTTCATAATCTTACGAGTGCGTTTTTTCTTGGCTGCACTGAATAATATAATCAACGAAAATTGCTTGTTGTTTGAAAAAATCCCCTCTTTTTTTTTTTTTTTTTCTCTCTCTCTCTTTCTTTTTTTTCGCAATATAAATCGTAGCAATTCTTAAAGTATTAATTCTCAAATAAATACATATATGACAACAAAATAATTACTTTAGTTTATTAGTTAGCACAAATAAAAGTTACGGAAATATTTCGTTATTAAACTGCTCACTAACCAAAAATTTTATTAAAATTAATATTAATATTAAAAAATGCAGTAATAAAATTTTTATTCATTCTTTCTTTTCCTTCTTTTTTTTCCCTCCCCCGCCTCCATCCTTCTTTCATAGCATTTTTCCTTTTTGAATTGAACATTTAATGCTGAAAATTTTGACTAATTCTGATCAGTTCAATTATCATAAATGCTTATCAGAAGTTCAAAGAATTTTCATAGAAAAAAAAAAAAAAAAAAAAAAAGGAAAAGAAAAGAGAAAGAAAGGTATCCCTTTTAACGAATGACGCAAAAAGTTTGTTTAATTAAGGCACTGAACGCTTTCTCTTTCTTACAGATTGCTAGCAGTTCAGTTTCACCTTTTTTTTTTTTTTTTTTTCCTTTAACGAACTGAATTGAATGTACTTAACACGGTAAGTGGTATTTTCAGAGGTGCGATTTCGATTTTGCAAATTGCAGTTTTTACATTCTTATGGATGAACGACGATATCAATCTCAGTTACGCTTGTTTTTCTTGAAAAAATAAAAAAGAAAAAGAAAAGAAAAGAAAGAGAACCTCTTCAAACCCTCTTCTAAAGAGCATTTTAATTTCTCATTTCTCCAAATATGTGTATTATTTAATGCTGATAACAAAAAGCAACTTTTAATCTCTTTGATAATATTTTTATCTAAAATTTTTCGAAAAGGTGATTGGTAACGATAAAGAAAAAGAAGAAAAATAAAAATAAAAAGAAGATGCTATATTTGAATTAGTAGTTTTTAATCATTTAAATTTAAGCATAAAAAAAAAATGATTTATTTTATTATTGGTATTGATGAAAATTGAAGGGAATATGCAGAGAGAGGGAGGGAGGAGACAAAAGAAGAGGAAAAAAGGAGAAACGTATTTTTTGATAGTTTGATGCGAAATGGAAAACAATTAATCTACGACTTTTGTTTAATTTTGTTTGTGCCAAACTGTGAAATTCCAAATTATCATCAATGAAAACGACTGCTAAAGGTTTTTGTTTATTAGGAAATATCATTAAAAAGATTTGTAAATTTAAAGAATTCATAGATTTTTTAATATTTGTAGACAAAAAAATTCAACATTCATCGCTACATGTAGACGTGAATAAAATCCAGTAAATGAAAAGGGAATGAAAAACAAAAGAATTCAGTATTCAGTTACTCATGAGTGGAATAAGTTCATTCTGCTTTAAACTTATTCACTGATATGATAGCTGATAAAAGCTGAAAATTGGATGCATGCAAAATCAGGCAAGAAGAAGTGTGACCAGTTCCAATGAAATAAAAATAAGCAATATTTACATTTAAGATAGTAATGTATGAAATGTTTCTAGCAACAGAAAATCTATTCAACATGT
This sequence comes from Setaria digitata, assembly GCA_003640385.1. NCBI lineage: Eukaryota > Metazoa > Nematoda > Chromadorea > Rhabditida > Setariidae > Setaria > Setaria digitata. The sequence goes on along the minus strand of RCAB01000241.1, from coordinate 25,914 downwards.
AAAAGATGGCATTGTGATGTATCGAAAAAGAGGTAAAAATTGAACTGATGATAATTTACGTTGATAAGGTAACTGATAGCATCTGAAAAATAAATCCCATCTTTAATATTAAAACAATTACATTTAGTACTTCAGAATCCAATATCCAATATTCCTATCACAATAATATTTATTAAATAAACATAAAAGATTTTAGCTACATATAATTGCTATATTTTTGGAGTTAATTGTTCCGTAATTTAACTTATGACGTGCATCATATTTTCTGGTCATACTTCTAAAGAAATACAATTATCCAGATCAATGATTTTTTTTTTTAAATATGCTAATTTTTTTGTTTTTTTTTTTTTTTTTTTTCAAACGATATCTAGATTGATCACCTTAATGTATTTAGTATTTAATCAATTTATTTAAATGAGACAGGGGGTAAATTTAATGAGTTTAATAAAAGGTTATGCTTTAAAAATTAAAATTAGTACAAACAATCTTCACAATTCTAATGGTTTTTTTTTTTGTATTATCAGCAATTATTATTGTTAAATTATGATCTCGCTACTTTATGTGTGATTGTTAATTATTTTGACGAGCAAATGCTCCAATGGCTTCTAAACAATTGACATACTTATAATTTCAATTTAATTAAAAAAAAAAAAGAAAGGAAAAGATGATAGCCTTTTTGAACTTTTAAATACATCAAAAAAATAAATAATCGAGCCTAGAAAACATGCATCATAACTTAATTAGATGATATAATGTAGGGAAGAAATTCAATACCTTAAAGAAGGAATACATCATATACGATGTTTTATAAATACTGATAATATTATTGAATAACTTCCAGTGGTGATTATTTATTATCATCATTTATGAAAGTTTGTTTTTATGAAAAGGTATATATCCTTCATGCCTGGTATGGCATAGTAAGACAAATTTGAAATTGAGAAATATTTATTGGTTTTATTATCCAATAGATATTTTTCAATTTTTCGATATTTCTGTTTTTTTTTTTTTTATCTCGACGGTTTTTTTTATCGTTCTTTTTCAGTTTAGAACAGTTTTATTGTTGTTGTATCCATGGAAACCATAAAAAACATTTTGTTAATTCAAAGCAATTGAATTAAAACTGCTTTTGCTAATTCCTTCATTTTTATTTATTTTTTAAAAATCAATATTTTAAAATCATATATGGCATTAAAATTCAGTTTCTTATAAGAGATTCCTTCCTTTTTTCTTTTCTTTTCTTTTCTCTCTCCAATTGTTTGTAGTTAATAATTAAGTAAATGCAAGTGCAGTTAAAAAGGCACTCCTAGACACAAATTAGACTTATAACAATTTCTCAACTTGACAGCATAAAATTATAAATATTCTAAGAGAGGACATTATCTATAAGGTTTGTTGTACTATTTTATCACTCATTAAAGCCGTGATGTTACTTGTTTGACTATATGAAGAATCTAGAGGTGAATATTTTCGGATGATTACAGGTCTGGTTCTAATAATTTTTTTTTTTTAGCAACGCTTTCAGCATAAAATTATGGGCCAAGAGGACATACTGAAAGTCAGTTAATTTATCTTTTCAACAAAGCCTATTGTGCCTAACTAAAGCTAGTAGTTTGAGAACTTCATTGATTCAAACAAGAATTAATCAGTTTTATGAATTTTACTCTTTAAAAGGCATTTTATGAAGGCATTAGTTTCGGTTCTATTTTCCTTCTAACCAGAACAGTTCAACATTTTGAAGTGGAATATTAAATTTACGAATTTTAAACTGCACAACAACACGTATGCATCCGCCATTCAATGGAAAGAAAATGATTCTTTAAATCAAAAATTAGAGACTCTTAAAAATTGACAAATTTTGCTTTTTTTTTTAGAAGAATCAGCTATCGTTTTCTTATTTATTCAGTTAGCATGCTTGTGACAAACCATGTGCATTTTATGTTTTTTTTTTCTTGAAATTTACATATTTAAGTCTGCTTCAATTTAAAAAATTAAACAGACAAATAGGCAGAAATATCTTTAACAAATATTGTTTTTGCATAGAATCGGTACGAATTTTTGCTCATATGAAATGATTATAAATTATATTTTAGAGATCAAACTTCTTGTGTGCTTTCAGTGCATTAATAAAATTATTTTATTTCACTAGAATCATAAATAAGGCATGGCATCTAATTATTCACGCAGGTATTCCTAAGCACCAGTGTAAACGGAACAAGCATATAAACATANTATATATATATATATATACATATGTATTTCTTAAATTCTTAAATAAGGCTCAAATCTAATTTGAAATTTGATATTCAGCGATTTGACATATAATTATGTTCGAAGAAATTTCTTTGTTTATAACCTATATTATGGCTTTATTTATGACTTCGTTCTCACCAATATTACTTTATTTTTTCTCTTCCGTTATTTTTTTTTTCAGCATTTTTTTTCCAAATTTTCTGAATATTGCTTCATTTGTAATTTATTACAGTAACATTCAAATAATTATATGCAAAGCTAGTGAAGAATTTAGCGAAAATTCAACGACAAGTGGAAAGTAAATGCATTAGACAGATTGCTATATGTAGTTAAGTAATGAGAAATTAATTAATTAACTGCTCGGAGAAGTTCGGTGTATTAAGTCAAATGAGAAAAATTGAAAACAAAATGGAAGAATTACTGTAAAATTAAACATTTAAGAGTGCTAAATAAGATAGAATAACTTCCTTTTGCAATCACTTCTTGTAGTATTCTATCTTTCTTTTTCTGTTTTTAAGCTTTCTTAATAAATGAATTAAAAATATTCACCTGAAAAAGCTATATGAAATTGCACAAAATTCATCGCAACTTTGGGATCCTTTCGAATAAGATAATCTTCATCTGCAAACCTTATTACAGACAGCAAAAAAAGAATTACATATTCGCATTAACTGATGGATAATGAAGGATGGAGGTGGTTTCAATGTAATTTCAAGTATGAATGAATAAGCATACTTTCTTTTTATCCATTACTATCGCCATTGACTACTCATTTCGTTTCATTTCAAATTGCTAATAAGAGAGAGAGAGAGGGAGAGGGAGAGAGAGAGAGGGAGGGAAAAAAACTGAAGGAATTTCATAGGAAAAGAAAGAGCATTTAATATGAAACGAAAAAAGGAATCCAATTGAATCATCTAGGAATACTAAAATGTGAAGTGAAACTTCACCAAGCCATCTATCAAATGGCTGTATACTAATCTAAGCCAGCAATTTCCGTAGTTTCCGGTTCCACTAGTTGATGATGTTCGACGTAAAACGACATTTAATTTCGAAGATGAAGTTTAGATTTATAACAATTCATTTTTATTCGATGATATCATCGTTTCTTTCTGGATGGATCATTTTTACAATTTTTCTACTTTGATAATTTTTGTAGCTTTTGATGGGAAAATGAATAAAAAATTGTTTTTTTTTTTTAAATAATCTTTTAAATTGGAATTAGAAGCAAGAAATGAGAAATTTAATGTGACTTTTGATAAATTTAAATTGCCATTTTACTTTAAAATGTTCATGCTTTAATTCAGATTCATTACCGACAGGATTGAACATAACGATGTAACAACGGGATATTACTGTCTCGTAAAATGAATTTTGACTTGATGATGTAAAAGGGCTTAAAATTTCAGCAATCATTTCATGCCTACGCTTTTCACTAAAAGAGTATATATGTAATGTATGTATGTGGCGTGGCTCAGCCTAGCCTAGCTTGGTCTGTCTTCTCACTGTTTTCAGGCCTTAGTGACATCCATATAGACTCATTCACTGCTCTCCTTCCACATTTTCCGAGTACATTTTTTAAGTTTTTTCTTGTTTTTCTTTTTTTTTTTTTGTATTTTTTTTTTTTTTTTTTTTGGAAATTCCCTTAGGGCAATTTACTCTTTCGAGCCAACGGCAGTGTATCGTTCATTTAATTTTCATGATTTGCACACTCATCTCTATCCTGCGTAAAACATTTCACCCATTTTTCAATTTTTGAAGTTTTTAATTTCATCGAAAAGATACGATTAGAATAATTCTATCGGATAAATCATTTAGGAACAATCACAACTGTATTACTGAGTATTCGACCAATATTTTTGTTCTACTACGTCATAAAATCTGTGAAGCTAGATTTTCCCCCCCCCCCCCCTTCCTCCAACCCCCCTTTTTTATGAGTGGGAAATTTTTAATCGCTCGAGGATAGAATGTCGATCGCCCATATATTTTAATTAATTCTAACATTTGAAATGAATCAACAAACATAATATTGCATATTTACAGGAAAAAAGTAATAATAATGCAATCGAAGAATTATTACTTTACAATAGGCGATCGAAAAGTTCGAGAAATTTAGAATGATTGAGCAACTATTCGGTTATGAGCCAGTGGCAAATACTGTAGGAGGAATATATATATTCATTGGAATTACTGGTTCTATATGCAATATGGCAACATTGCTAATGATAACATGTTATCGGATGTATCGCTTATCAGCCTATACTATTATGGCTAATCTTGCATTGGCTGATACTATTATGCTCATTATTGCTGGTCTCATTTGTGGCCTCAGTATTATCCAAGTGCCTTCTCACAATTATGACAATGCTGCCAATAATTCCATTAAACTTCTAAATAGCAGCGAAACAATATTAAGTTTAAATTTGAACGATATTTTTGGCCATGGCCATGTTGAAATAAACTCTATAGATGATCAATTTAATTTGAGGCTTAATGGTGCTGACGCCGTCTTAGAAAATTTCCATTTTTCCATATTTTTATTATCATTTCTTGAAATAGCCGCGTGGACGGCAGGTATAGTAAGTTACGCATTGTTGGGTATCAATCGGTGTGTTGCTATTTGCTTCTATCGTACACGTGCTAAAGCAATTAACCGGGTGTCATTTGCGCTAATTGGCTCAACAGTAACTTGGCTTATCGGTATTGTCACAGGTTTATTCTTTTCACTCATTGCTTGTCGCATAATTACAACAAGGCAAAATATCAAATATTCTGAACTTTGTTCAGGTATAGAAAAAATGAATGGTCAAAACTCTAGCAATGGAAATAATTAATTAGCAAATTTCAAAGTGACTTCTCAAGAAGCAGAAAAAAAAAGGAAGAGAAAAGAAAAAAAAAAACCAAAGTGAGCAAATTACAAAGGAATCTTTTCCATTAGCTTTTCAATTCTTCGATAACATAACTTTTCACGACATTTTCGATAAAAAAATAATAATAATAATAAGAAATGAAATATAACCAGTTACAAGACATTTTTCTTTTAAATTTCCATGTCCGTCAGAAATGATTATCTGTTATCATTTCTCTTTGTCCTGTTTTTACATTACCTAATTTATCAAAGGAACCAAATTATTTGTCTTAGTAATCTAAAACTTCTATATTGATTATTTATTTTTAAGAATTTTAGCTTGCATTGGAACAATGCCTGTCCCATTGATGGGTATGCGAACTGATATGTGGACAGTAAGCTTTTTGAATACAGCTGGAAGAAGGCCTGGTATGATAAACTTCTTAATCAGATGAAGCATTATTTGGAGAACAAAAAACAGAATTAATTTTAATTTTAAAAATTATTTCAAATTTTCCGCAAATAAAGCACACTAAAACAATGAAAATTTATGTAAAATTAATTTACTCTGTTAGAATATATACTTCTTTTTGCTGACTTCCTAAATCAGATTTGCTTATACATTTGTTTGCTAAGTTTTTTGCACTTAAATAGAACAGCGTGAGAACAACGCCTCTTTAACTGCTACTTAAAAAAATATATATATATATTTCATTTTTATATATGTTCAAATATATATATATATATATATATAAACATATATATATATATATATATTTTCAAAAAAATATATATATATTTATACATATATTTCCAAAATATATATATATATATATATGTTCCTTCATTTTTTTTTCTTCATTTATTTTCCTTTGAAAAATAATTTTGGAAGGAAGGAGTAGGTGGATGAGGAGGAGAAGCTATCAAAAATTCTCAAAAAATAGCTATGCCTTAACGAAGTGATCTTTTTTTCTTTTTTTTTTTTTTTTAATTAGAATTGCTAACTGCAAAATTTGAGAAAAATTGCTCCTTGAAAGAAAGAATTATAAATATCCGTTCATTCGAAGTTATTTTTAAACTATAATTATTTCGATACGATACAGAAAAAAAGAAAAAAAAAAGAGCTGAAAACTTTTTCTAACATATAAACGATTATAGCGGTGTTCATGGTACTTGCATCCTTCTTTAATTTTACAAGCATATTAGCGCAATGGTCGTGCTCATTAATGGTACTCATAAAAATACACAAAGTTCGACATAAAATTAATTGCAATAAACTGAATATTGGAAGTGCTAAAAGATTTAAAAAACAGGTAAAATATTTTTCTAACACGAAAATTTTTCAATGCGATAAAATTGCTGTTAGTATAATTACAGCTTACTTCGAGTCCTAGAAAATTCATGACATCATATGAAGTCAGTAATAATATAGTTTGACTAAGATTAAATTAATTTAATGAGATCGATAGCCACCAAAGAATTTTATATATTATATCGTATAGTGTTGACGGATTAATGATATATGACACTTTTCAGGCCCGTTTAACATTTCAGTTTTTTTATCCATCTCTTATTTGTACTATTTCATCTATCATATTTTTCGCTAAGCCATTCATGGCCGATATACTTACTAGTTGGCAGTTTGTTTTTTTACATTTGGTAAGATAGTTTTCATAAAATTGATTGTTTGTTATTTAGCATCTTATTTTATGGTCAAACCAAATAAGTCTATAACGATATTGTTATTTTCTCAACGTCTGTACTCAGCCTAATTTAACTTATTTTAGTCCGTAGTAAAACAAATGTCAAACATGAGTTCCCCACAAAAATACTTTTGTAGTTCGTAAATTATTCTGTTTAATCAATCGATCAGTAAATCTACTATTACTTTTGATTTGGTTAATTTTAATAGGCTAAAATGCAGAATAACCTCTATAACTTACTTAGACATCGCACTGCAGCAGTCGTCGCAACGCTCGTCGTTCACTGCGACATCTCGGTGGAACACCATAACAATGATATATCAGCGTGATATAATTCTAATTTGTAGTAGTTTAAAAAGTAGTTTAAAGAGTACTTGTTATCTTTTAGATTTGGCTATGCAACCACATGTGTAATCCATTTATTTATGCATACTTCAATGAACGTATGCGTTTAACTTATGGCCAATGGTTGGCATGCACACCTTTACGAGAGTGTATCCATAAGTGCCAAAAACAGTACTCACGTAAACACGGAGAACCAATACGAACATCAAAGTAAGACCCTAGGAGATTGAAATTTGAAAAAAATTGTAATAATTTTTAGTTGATAGTTTCGGGAAAAAAAAGTAGTGATAATGAGCGAATATTAAAAGTACATAGCAAGAATGTTGGGAAGGAAGATTCCGAATTTTATAATGGAAAAAATGTGAGTAAAATATTCAACGTAATATAATTTAAAATAAATTATCCAATAATCGTTGACTAATTAGCGAATATAATAAAAAATAATAAGAAAATAAAAACAGTTGGACATCCTATATCCCACACTACTAATGATTGAAATGAAACTGTTTGATCTATTGTAGGCGATTGAATGCAACTACACAATTAGCAAGGAATTCATATTGGCGTAATCGAAGCAATCGAAGTGATAATTTCGTACGTTCAAGTTTGCAAATGCAAAGTCGAGATTTCGAGCAATTTTGTGAGGTAATGATGAGTGTTAATACCGCAAATGATAGCAGTGAAGGATGGACGGAAAGCAGTAGTGATGCGGAAGCGGAACCGATTGCCGCAACGTTTGATGCGGCACCGCAACCATCAAGACGATCTAATATACCGTCTGGGAGAGGCTTGGAGCTGCATTCACTTGTTTTCGACTTGGGCCGTCAAACAGTCGAGCACTGGGCTAATTTCGCTAAAAAAGCGAGTCTCTGATGGCAAGCAAATTATTCCCGAATTTTCGAAGATATATTCTGAACATTTTAACTTTCAAGTCAATTACTTTCACTGAATACAAACTGATCAATGAAATGCAATTACTATCTCATATAATGATAAGAAAAACTGAAACATATTCTATAAATGAGTGCCTTATCAATAAGCACATTGATCTCTTTGTTACTCTCTTTATTACCATTAACTATTTCGATGTGCATGAAGTTATACTTATCAACCAAATCGTAGTTATTAATTAAAATTTACGGTTATTAAATGGAATTTATATTTATCGAGTAAAAATAATACTTTTCAAATAAAAGTTAATCGTTCGCGCAGGAGTCTTTAGCAGTTCATCGTAATCTCCTGGGATATTTAATTTCATTGCTGTTACACAAAGTGGCGGAGATGTTTGAAATTCAAACTACTGCTTATCGGTCAGGGAAGGAATTTCTTGTTCGGATGTTTTTAGTCTGAGATTTCACAAATCTATGGAGGATGTGGGCTAAAGAAAGTTATGCAGAGCATTTTTGGATTATAAATGGTAGTAATATAGTAACTGGTAGCAAACGAAATAGAAACTTTTCATGTATATCATGAAGAGTATTGGAAGAACTCTGGAAATGTTTGACTTTTTTAGGGAACAGTTTCTAAGCTTACAGATTATCTCTACTTTAGTTATTATATATGAAAATCTGTAAATTTCAGCTATACGACTTGGGTACTGCCGATGAGTTGTACTCATTCTTTAAAAAATACATTTGATAGTTCATCCGCATTACAACTCATTACAAAGTTCTGCTCCTCGTGAACAAGAAACAAATCGAAAGCACCGAGTAATGGTTGCTGTCGTGTTAAATTTTCTTCATGAACAGTTTTTGCTTCTTCTGCTCAAAACATTTTTTTGCAACTTTAAATGAGGTAAAATTGATATCAATATTTTATTGTAGTGTTGGAAGTGTCTGGCAGTGAATCTGATGATTCCAAGGAAGATCGATGGGGAAGACGTCAATTCAGTATGTTTCGAGACATTTTGTCTACTTGAGCTAAAAGGGCTCAACTTTTCCTGATGACGGTTTCACTGTTCTCCAAGTGTACATATGTTTGTGTGTGTGTGTTTAGCTTACCTCAATCATTAGAAAGAAGATTGTGTTTCTTGACGGTTTATTTATAGCTATATATATATATATATATATATATATATATATATATATATATATCTTATCATGCTGCAGTTTTGAGTGGTTAGATTTTAAGCCGACTTTTGTTTGTTATGTCTTAAGACTAGTCGCACGTCTGTATTTATGTGATCCAACTCTGAATACGTCGACTTATGCACCGGAAAGAAACTTGTCAAATATCTCATTTTTCAATAACTAAGGATAATATGAATTCTTTAATAGTGACTATATTAATAATATGTGAACTAAATGTTATTTGTTCTCAGGAACTACTGCATTTTTGGGGGTGAGCACTGAAATTAACTTCGTTATTATTCATATTTGTATTGCCTAAAAGTTTCCTATGTGCGAGAATCGAAATTTTTTGGACTGAATTATATATTTGGTTCATTTCCAGGTGTTAGAAGACGAGAATGTTTCATCTGTGAAAATAGAAATGAATCGGAAAATAAGGAATTCGTTCATCGTCGTTCAACTAGCCTTGAGAACAGTCGTGGCGAAGAACATGTTACCACTGTTGATGATGATGCTACTACATTTTGTTATAATAGAATTAGGAAATGCAGTTTCCCATCGTGTACTTTGCGTTTTCACGAAAGCTGCTTTTTGACATTTACAGAAGGTTTTGTTTAGATGCTCGGAGTTTCCTAACAGAGGTACCTCTGTCCAAGAGAACCAAATAATTCCCTTCCTTCATCTGAGAGTTTTGTATCTATACAAATTGGATGGATTTTCAGGTGACTTCCTACCAAGAATCCATGTATTGGACAGACATGGTGATCTCTGTATTAATTTAAAAGATAGTAAAAAGTGGATATGTCCTCAGCATGAATGCAATTTTTGCCATCAGGAACTTTTGAGGACGCGGGCTTTCCAGGGTAAACAACATTTGTTATAGTATAATGATATTTTAACTTCTAAATTTGATTTTCCCCAAAATTTTCTTCATTACGGATTCGCCAGTTAGTGCAAAGATAAAGATTGGCAACTGTTGCCTTTAGTGTTTAAAAAGGTATTGACCACTTAAGGCATTAAGGCTTAGAGTAACAGGATTATTTTCCAGGAAAATTTATTCGATGTGTAAAATGTGTGTTTGCTTGGCATCGTTCATGTGTCATAGTTGGTTCTCTTCATATGGATCGAAAACGTGATCGCTATGTACTTTGTCCAAGGCACAGTACTCTAAAACGTGTATCGAAGCGAAATATTCCATACTGCATCAAATGTGAAAACTCTTTTGGTAAATTTTGTGTTGGAGAATTTTTCAATCAAAATATTATATATATATATATATATATATATATATATTACATATATAATATTATATATATATTATATATAATATATTATATATAATATATATATCTTATATCGTACAATCCTTACACTTCATTGTAGAAAACGAATCGCAGAAGGTAGCATGTGAATCATGCGTACGTTCCTTTTGCTATAATTGTGTTGCTGAAAAAAATGAAGCTAAAAAATCAAATATAGAGGGTAGTACTTTTATATGCGACTTCTGTCGATGCTTCGATTTCCCGAGAATTGGCGACTATGTTTTGGCAAGTTATAAATCCAAGTAAGGACGACAAATTTTTCGCTTTTTTATTTGAAGTATATTTTTTTGGTTTGGAGTCTGAAAGTGAAAAAAAATTGGAATCATATGGTAGAACTTGAGGAAATAATAATATGCGAAAACGAATGAATAGAAAGAAAAATACAAAGGATGTGCTTCATGGTTTTTGTTTCCAAAAAAACCAGTGTATTTTAACCAGTATTACTAGTTTTATTTGACTGATATCTCCTGTCGCAGTTTAGTAAAACACCTGTTGTACATGGAGTATTATTTTTTCAGTTTTTGGCCGGCAAAAGCATTACATGCTGATTTATTACCATTGTCGTTGTATTCAGTGAACCGTATGATAGAAAAACTTCGTGAGGTACTAGTGTTCTTATGACAAAGTTGAGAACTATATTATTTATCATCTTAATTTATGAAAAGTTCACAGTTCCCTTTAAATGTCTCATATGACTTGAAGTGTAATTTCAGCCTGGCTACGTACTTGTGCAATGGATTGAAGGACTAAATATTCCAAATTATGATGTAGTAACATGTAGAGACTTGGTTCCACTCCCAAAAACATTAAATTGCTCGTTTTGGAAGCGTATGAAGACACATACAAATATTTACAAAGGTCTTCATACTTTTATGGATTTGCTATTTTACTTTACAGTGGTGCTACAGAGATTGCAATATTATACTATGTAGTTTTCAAACTAAAACTTTCTTTGAATTACTTAGTTTAGTAAAGTCTGTGCGCGATGCAGAAAGTATGATATATCGAGATTTTAATGATTATTAGAAGCATTTCTCTTCGTAACATACATGAAGTTTTTACAATTGTCGCTATATTTACATTGTGGAATATGTAAAATTTTAGCAGCAGAAGCTTTATACGCTACTTCGAAAGCAGCCATTGGTATCAAGCGTCCACTACCACTAGAAGTGACGGCAGAAACAGTACCAAAATATACTAAAATTAAGGTGCGTTTTCAATCAGGTGTTTATTTATTTTTACTGATTAGAAATGCGTGTAAAGAAGTGTTTCAAAAAGTAAGTAACTTCAGACAAATATAAATATGCGACTAGCGAAAGCGCGATCAGACACAACGGAATTGGGTCACTGTGACTGTGAACCTATAAATGGAAGGCGCTGCACTGTTGCCCATAATTGCCTGAATCGGATTTTGATGACAGAATGTCCTGAGGTTATTTTTTAGGCATGCGGATTTTTTTTTTTCTAACTTCATGTTGGTTATACGGTGCATTAAATTTCACCGCAAATATTTACAACTTTCGCAAAAAAAATTGAATGGTAATTCATTATCGTAGGATTGTGACGCAACTTACCTTGAAAGACGGAACGCACTAACAGTGGGCACGAAGCGACAGGTTTTGAAAAGATCTGCAGAATTAACTAGTGGTAAAAATTCCTTATTACCTTCACAGAAAATGTGTACGAATAACTTTTTGCGACATCATGATATCAGTGTTGATGAATTGTTCATGGAGGAGAAACCAACCAAGTTGAAAGGCTTCGGTGCTTTCGCAAAATGTGACATTAAAAAAGTAAGATATCACATTTGGTACTTTAATATTTAGTGTGAAGTTGGCAGCTTGCTGTAGGGCTCATCATTCTAATCTTACTCTTTTTTCAATGCTTTTTCTAGATTTAATTAAGCGCAGGGTTTAAAAAGCATTTTACTATGGCTTGTGAGATTTTTTAGGGTACTGATTTAACCGAATATATTGGACATGTATTGACAAAAGAAGAGTACTTTGCGAAACTACGGTTTCGTTGTTTATTTAATGATTTGGAAGCATCATATTTTGGGATGCGGTTGACAAATGATTTTTATGTAGACGCTCGAAATTACGGTAGTATTGCTCGATCATTCAACCACTCATGTGAACCGAATTGTAAGGTGGATGCTGTAGCGGTAAGTTTCTCTGTTTACTTCAAATTTCCATTTTTCTTTTTTCTAATTATTTTTCTAAATGTTTAAATTTCTTATGTGAAATTTCTCTGCAGGTTGATGGAATATACAGACTCAAAATTTCTACCATGAAGAACATCAGAAAAGGTAATTGTGTCTTGAATTAATCAGATTGTTTGGATTTTGTGTGCCTTGTTGCTTTTTTTGTCGTTGGTCACAAAAACTTTTTAAAAATAGTTTTTTCTTCTTTTTTTTTTTTTTTTCAGGCGAGGAGTTAACCTTTGATTACGATACGGAAATTACCGATGGTCTCGCGGGTATGGAATGTTTCTGTGGTTCGAGAAACTGTCGGCGCATTATTGGAGTAATTTGCTTTTTATGCAGTGTTATTTTACTTTTCTCTAACTTACTGTGCGTTTTTTTTTTTTTTGTTTTTATATAATTAGGATTCAATTTTTAGAAACGAGCGAATACAGTGCGAAAAACTGCGATTGCGAACGGCCGCTGTGTGTTAAACGAACATATTAATGTCACTGACACAAAAAGTGCTCGGCCGAGAATAACCAGATCTAGGGATTTCAATCAGGTGTTGTTTGTTTCCTCTCTTATGTGAAGGAGTTTTCAGTTGTGTAAATTTTCATAATTCAGGCTTTTACTTGTAGATATGTGAGTATGTTGGTCTTTCTCCTATACAAAAGCAACGGAAATATGCCGACAAAAATAGAAATGCAGGAAAAAATGCTTGTAAGATTCCCAAATTTTCTATTCGATTTATTTATACCAGTTTGGGAAGTCAGTGTACTTTTTTCTAGTTATTCATTAATGACTTTCATGCTGTGCGAAAGAAAACTATACTGTTAACACTGGTGATTGTTCACATGCAATGGGTTTAAATCTTAAATGTTCTGTAAATTTCTTTATTGAATGATATAAGTTAACCTTATTTTGACATAAGCTTTTTAGATTCTCTGCTTAAACACCATGTATATATAGGCAGTTTATTTCAGGAGATTTTATAGTTTTTTGTGCAGTTTCGCCCATCATACAAACAATTTGCAGGCTTTTCTAGACAAACTATTCAAAATAAAGAAAATATAGGAAAGATCAAAGCTGAAGGACAATTACGCTCGAGAAAAGATCCTTTAAAAAATGCAGTTATCAATACTTCTTTCAAAGATAGTCATTGATCAAAGGGGCAACAATTAATTAGCGATGGATATGTGGGGAATCGTACAGCAGAGAAACTTGAAAAATGGAAAGGTAACCATAGGCAAACAATTCTCTAATACTTTTACTAATTAATTGATTTTTTCGCTGTGCTTTAGCAAACTTTCTTTTTTGTACTTCGCGGAAAATTGTTCAGAATTTTGTCCAGTAGAATTTATTAAAACAATCAATTCATAAGTAACAGTGAAGGCTGATGCTGCGCAGAAAAAAGAAAGAAAAGGAAGGAAGAACATGCTGTTTAGCTAATATTCTTCAGTAGGATCTGGTTCATTGTTCAAATATTTGTGTATAAATGTCAATATTTTAAAATATATATGTGTCTTTTATATATATATATATATATATAAAGTATATATATATACTTTCTTTTGCCTTGTGATTTTTCCATGTTGAAAAACCATTTCTACCCATGGGTTGTGAATATATTCCGGTATTGTATTATTTTAAATTAGTAGTCTTCAGAAATTCTTCTTTCATCTTCTTTTTCACCTATTGATTTTTTATTTCTTATAATTTGTTGCATTATTCCAGACGAGTTTTCACTCGTTTAATTAATTGCTAGATTGAATAGAAATTAGCTTCGAAATAAGTTGACACAGATGACCAAAGATCTCCTATTTACTGTCCTTTTTTTCTTGGATTGTGATTTGTTTATTATTCCAGTACAAGACTAATATTACTGCCTCATCTATTTTGATTTTGCAAGGAGGGAATCCTGTATTCGTACATATAATAGACTCTAGATATTTGCAAATTTTTGAATTTAGAATTCCATCTAAGTTTTTATCAATGTTTCAGTTCGTGTTCCTCAAAGCCCGAAAAAAATCTAGATTTATTTTGGTCCGTTTATTCAATTGTGAACTGCGAAATTCTGCTTTATTAGTGGTAGGCTGAATTGAGATTCAGGCAGTCTTTTGGTGCTTATTTTGTTCCTTGTGTTCTTCTAATGGAAAAAATCTTTATTGTGAATATCATTGAATAGTGAGCCTTGATAGTTTTTCTGCATGGATAGTTTTATTATTGGTAAATAAACAGTTTACATGCGATTAAACGCATGTGAAGCAAGGGTGTAATGAAGCGAGAGCCAAATTTTGCATATAGAACAAATGGAGGACTAGCAAAAAATTGAGCATTTTAGACGAGGGATAAGTACTGTAAAGCAACAAGCGTGACGCATACGTTAGTTGTTATCTTTTGGGCGATCGTTTTTCTCGCAAATTTGTGTCCAAATCATTTAACTGAAAAAAAAAAAAAAATTGTGTTTTTTCGAATATTTTTAAAAAAGTTTAGGAAATAATGGGAAGGTTTTGAGTCCTATAGCAGAAACATGAAGAAGTGATATTTGTCCTCCTTTCATTCCGTATGTATTGCAATTTTTTTGCTTGGCAATTTTTAAAATGTATATTTTCAATGGGAGTATACCCTGTTTTGACAATGGATGAAGTTTTTCTTGGTTAACTTTCGAAAATTATGAGACTTACTTTCCAAGTTTGAAGTGGCATCATGGTTGAATCGGGTAACACGTTTGGTCCGTTGGAACTACAATGAAAAAAAAAACCAGTAAATGTGTTTTGAGGCATGAAATAAATACTTTTTCTTGCGCCATTTTTCATCAGTTATGATTTAGTACCAATTTTAGAACTTCTGGGAGGAGGAGGTACTGCTATTACTGTTAGGATGCAAATATCCTTTGCATCAAATTTAAAGTGGCAGAAAATAGTCAGATCCCGACGTATGCTAGGCGCATTTTTATAAAATTTTTATTTCTAATATGGAAGTTTATATTGGAAAATAAAAAGTAATTGGAGGAATATATTCCTAGAGAAAGGACATTTTTGGGACTGGAACAGATTTTGGAAAATCAATAAAGAAATGTTTGTCCATTGGAAATTTAGGGGAACTTTCGAAATTTGTAAAACACCGGGAAAAGGGTGCGTGAACTCATTGCTTGATGTTGTGATCTTGTGTCATCTTTTATCAGTGATTTATGAAATAAACTACATTACGCAATGTGATGATGAATATTGGTCGTATAGGATTGAGGAAATCATTTGGATGAGTACTTAGGGATTTAGTTTTAGGATAACGATAACCCGTAACCCATGAACCAATTATTGGACTTATTCAGAATAGCAGTACCATAAGTGATCGGTCGACTTGTTGTTGGTTAATTCCTGATCTCTTTGTTCGGTCTATACTGTTATCACTCAGACTAGTTGATGTTTCATTTTTTCCAGCTTTATCTTTATCATCTTCCTCGCTGCTGCTGCTACTACTTTTTCTGTCCTTTTTTTCTCCCATCTTATGTTCTCGTTCTTTCTCTGTAAAGTTTACAGTTATCACCAACAACTGTCACCTCATTACACGGACAGATCAATAGCAGTATATTTGCTAAGTTAAAGTAAACAAATACAAGTTTCCGAAATATCGATATGATTATAATGATAACTTAGTGAGGATAGAATGAAATCGGTCGATATCTTGGCTTGGCTTTAATTAAGTAAACTCTCATACCATGTCCCTTACCTCTTCTACGCATGCCTCCATCATCATTTTCCTTAATACCTGCAATTGAACACTTTATATTTCCTTTTATGGATTCCAACTTCATAAAAAAGAGAGAAAAAAAAAAAATAACAAACTGTTTTACTTGAAGAGGATGATGACCAATCCGAACTACTAGTGTCAGCTGTCTTTTTTCGACTACTCTTACTGCGTCCTCCGTCTACCTCAGATAGCAATATAGCAATTACCAATGTTAATATTATTATTTTACCGTTCATCGTTCTGTAATAATTATGTTTTCAAAACACAGGAAAAAAAAAAAAAAAAGGAATCATAACACGTTCTGATACCTGTTTTTTTTTTCCGAAATCTTGCATTATAGAAAATTTAGCAGTTTAATTTTGAGATTTTCTTGGAGAAATTTAATTACAGCTAGACTACTTTTAGTAGTAATTTTCACTCTTAAAACCATTCATGTTTAAAACATTTATTGACCTAACCCGATGTTGACACTTTATGATGTTTTTCCTGTTTCAATACATAACAACGGAATGTTTCATGTATATAAAATTTAAAGTTGATTATAAGATGACGTTGGACCACAAGATGAATCAAAAGGACCGTTCCATTGATACACAATCACAATGATGAAGTTATTTAGATATCATAAAGGAATTATTATTATTATTACTGAAATATATGAAATTTGTTTTCAATTACTTTTGCGAATTCCTATAATTTATAATTTACTACTAGTTCAATATTTGTCCAAATAATAAATTAAAAAAGAAAATAGAGACAAAAATTAGCAATAGAATAGGTTGAAAATTATCGGTCGAGATGCATCTCATTCAATTTCAAGAATAAATATAAGGAGCAAGTTCGGACCAAAACCAACTGTTTTGATCAGTTCTGAAAAGAAAATCATCAAGTGTTGATAAAAAAGCAACTGGAGGAGCAGAGGATGATGACTGCTTTCAGTAACAACAAAAACGAAGAACAGCTGATAATGATGACGAAGTGGTTCTCTGCAACATCGGCAAACATCATTTTGCTGCTGTTCCCTTTTGCTTTTTTGAAGTTATAGAACTTCAAAGTTAAATTTCTAAACTATTTCAAATTCTAAACGCTCCTAATGCAGTAGGAAAAACATTTTCCAATATTTCATGCAAACATACACGAAGCCCCCAAACCTAGTCACATATCCATTCGAGATCCACCTTGTTATCCACCTTTCTCGTCTTTTTTTTTCTTTTCTTTTTTAAAAAATACTGTCTCGTGCAATCTCCATAAGTGTAACAGAAAAGCATAAGGAATATTTCAAACTGGAAAATCCCACTTCATCAAATTACAGAAACTTTTTAATCGCATGTAACTCACGTAGAGTTTAGACACAACAATTTGTCGACATGGATGAATCACGTTTTCCAAAAAAGTGAAAATGAAAAATTAACAGCAGTCACAAGTACTCAACCAATCCAGTTCTCACTATAGGCCAATCTGCGCTACACAAAGTATTTATACAATTCGCTGAGGAAGAATACTCATACTCCTTCTTTTCTAATTTCATTTAATCAACGTACTTATCACACTGTACATCATCACTCTATTTGAATCATTCGCATTGCCTCCACTTCAGTAAAATCTTTACTAAATTATACTGCGAATACCACCAAAAAAAAAAAAAAAAAAAAAAAAAAAGGAAGAAAAAAGTGACAGCACTGCTCGTTTTTTTTTCACACTGTGGGTGAATCATATATTCACATCATAAAAAAGAGAAAAATTTGAAAAGTCGAAGCTCGTCGTTAACCCTCTTAATTTAATTGCCTTCAGAAAAGACAAAGAACAAAAAAACAATAGTTTCACTAAACGTACTTCTGGTACAATTACCTAAGTGAAATAAGACAGCAAAATATTCCTAGGTTTATAAACCAGATTCATAATTCACCACTACAGTTTAAGTAACGATTCCCAAGGGCAAAAGGAATCATCAGCAAAAAGAGATCTTGATAACTAAAGTTCATCGTTCTTTCTTTGCTTCTATATTTCTCGGAGTTGTTTCGGTAGAGCTGTGTAAGTCAATATCACTGGACAGTGTGGAATCCGTCAACTGCTTTTGTGGTTCTTTTTCACCAGTAGGGTCTTCTAAGGAAACACCAAATTCATTAACACGTGTTGGATCGACTCGGTAAATCCACCTTTGATAAATATATATCTAAAAAAGAACGAGATGAACATAAAAGACAAACTTTCCTTCCCAGCATAGAAGGAGAAAGTTGGATGGCTGAGTCAGTCTTGAGGAAACTGCTATTTACTAGGCACTTCCAGCATATTATCATAAATTTATCTACCCTAATCTATGGTGAATAAATTTAAAATAATTTGCTTCAAAGGAAAAATTCAACGTCATACATCCATACATGCGGTAACATTTATCCATTAAAAGTTAGCAACTAACCAAAAACACTATATCATCCCGAAAACATCCTAATCGATACATGGTCGGCATTCTGATGACAAATGCAAACAGGTCATCGATAAAAGTATTGATGAATTTGTAGGTTAACATGCGCCACGGCAAATGAGCCACAGATTTTAACTTATAATTTATAAACAGCTGAAAATATCCAATATACTTCGCCTTCCTCCTTCAGGTTAAAATTTAGCAAATATTTAAGAATACACAGCAAATGTAGCTTAGGGAAAATGTGCTTAAATTTTTAAATGTTGTAAAAGCATACCTGTGGTGTCATCATAATGAATCCAAATGTAAGTAAAAAGCTGTAAAGCATGCTTAATATCCAACTATACCAACCACGTTGTTCCACATATATAAGAGAATATACTGCATAGCCACCAAGCAATGGAAATAGTACCCATGATAGATATTTGAAGGCTAACTAAAATTATATCAAAAAATTTGACAGCATAACTTAAGATATCGGAAAAATTTATAGCATTCTACTGCACGTATGAATGGAATTCAATTTCTCGTTCCAAGATGACTTAAAACTTCATTTTGTCAGAATCAACACAGAAATTGCAACAAAAAAAAGTACGCGTCAGCGTAACAGACCCCGTAACGAACCTGGTCATACTGTTTTGTGTCTGATTCGACGTACGATCCTTTATCAGTAAATGTAACCTTTGGCAAGAAACCCAACGCTTTTTGGGTTCGATCAACCTGAAATAACAGTTCACAAAACAGCATAAAATTCATTCGCTCAAAACGCTATAATGGATGACCGGATTTCTTGCAAGCACACACAGGATAGTAGAATGTAAGTTATTTGTAAAGTATTACATTTATATTGACACACTTCGGTATTTTCCACAGTTCAATTACTAATCCAACTCCAACAGACATTTTAATAATCCACGAAGTGTCGTTATCGCAGATATACAAGAAAACAATAACAGACTGGAAAACACTGAACAAAACTGAACGAACGGATAAGCCCTGCAAAACAAATTCAAAATGATTAGGAATAAGAATAAATCGAAATTTCTCGAAGCAAAGGAAAACTGTCACATACTTCCAAGCTCTTTCGTGATCTCCAGAACTGAATATCGTTTTTGAAAGCCAGAAACTCGAAGATAGTATGTAATAATGAAACAGTGATTGTTAATCCTGGAAAAACACAAATTTGTTACAGATGAAACATATTATAGGGGTTTCCATATAAAATAGTACGATATTTGTATGATGGAACAGCTAACCAAGCAATACTGGGCTTGTTTCAAGAAGTGCTTGCTTTATTGAATCTTGATCATCATCTCCATCCTCAAATAGTTCACCACCGAGCATCTGTGACCACTTCCCACGCATCTGAAACAAAGAAATTGGTAAAGAAACAATCTAGTACTGAATTCACGAAAAAAAAATGTTGCAGTACAAACAAATATGAAATGTAGGTTGAAAGACTGACGCACAAAATCAGTGAAATTTTTGACGCTAATTATTCACCATATTTTTTAGCGCTTTATGCAAGCCAAATAAAAAATATATATTTAAGCGGCTGAATAAAAGCGCAGAAACTTGCACTCTAGATTTGTACCCACTGAATGCTATACATATTTGCTCTACTTTGTAAAACTAACCTGCTGAGATGCGTAAAGTTGCCATTTAAATAATGATATTGGGGCATACCGAACTGAGAGCTTCAGTTCTTGAACTGAGCTATTTATTAACATGTAATCAGCTCCTAAGTTCCAGTAATCATTGAAAAAGAATATGGGTTTGTAAGTATTATCAATCGGGTCAAACTTTACAGCTTCATCAAGTGGAGATGGCAACGAACCTGCAAACAAATGACCATTATTTGGGCAATGAGACAATGTGAAGGATAAGGATTACAATCCCACTATTCTTATACAGAAAGAATTTTTGCAAATTTCTACTAACTCACGAATCCTCTCAAACTGAAACGTGTTCAGAAAAGCACCTCTCTGCCATGCCGTTTGATCGTCGACGAGATTAATGGTTAAATTCGGATGCCAATAATTAAGTATTTCAAAACTCATCACTTCGGCTTTCTTTTGTTCCTCTTCAGTCTGCTCTGTTTTGCCAGTAAGTAGATTTTGTGTTTTTTTGTAGTATTTCTTCTTATATTTGTTAAGCTGACGTACATTGTACAGTATCTGAAATACTACAAAAGAATAAAACAATTATTAGCTCAAAATTTCTAATAAAATTTTATCCAACATTCCTTATATTTTGCAAATCTTAACTAGGACAGACAACGTAAGATTGCTCTGATTCGACAAAACATACTGGTTATATAGCTATGATGAAAGAAAAACCTCTCTTTTAACATAGTGTCGACTTCTACGATCAGGTGACTGATCTTTTTTTACAATGAATACATGTATGTATAACGACCCATTGTTGGCAAGAGCTTTGGGAGTGGGAAATCTGGCTGACTTAGTACGTGAACCATCACCATCTGGACCAGATGTCCAATCACCGTAAGTTAGACCGGTTTCTTTCCAAAATAATGCATTTTCGTCATCAAATTCATCGAATTTATCTTGCTGAAAATCCTCCAGACGATTAACTTTGTAAACACAAACATAAACACGGTTCGATTAGACAAAAAAAAAAAAAAGCAATTTCCTATTATTAAGATGCCAATTTAGTTATATAATTAGTGCACTTTTAAAACAAAAAAACTTTCCGTTTTTTTTTTCTTTTTTTTTCATTTTAAAAGTGTTAAAAAATATTTTTCAACAAAATATTTTTTTGAAAAAAAAAAAAAGAAATATTTTGGAAATATCTGCAAGGGATAACAAATTTGACACTTAAAACAAACCGAATCAGAGAGATATATATAAAGATCAAATTTCTGTCCAGGCTGGAAAAGATTTCGCGATGGTAAAGAGGCACCTCTGCTCGATGTTCCTGTATTATTATAACTAGTACCACCTGGCCGTCCACTCATAAAATCTAAAACGAGGCCTTTTCAAATTACATTAAACACTATAACGGATTACAAAAACAGAAAAGTTTCGAGATTACTTTTTAAAAATGACGTCACGAAATAAACAATCATAATACGATATAACATTCCTTTAACGAACGTCCATGTATCGAATGCCTGAAACACAAATTGAAGAGAGAAAAAACTCTTCTTTATTTCATATAAATAATTTATAAAAACAGTGCATTTTGCGGTAAAAACTAACAGATAATTTTATACCAAAGAAAAAAAAAAAAAAAAAAACGTACCCGTTGTTCGGGATTAGCCGCAGCTTGATCACCGGCTTCAACAATCTCACCAGCATTGACTTCGTTGTTTCCCGACATTTATGCACAACCTGAAATATCTCTAATATAGAGTGAGTGATGGAGGAAGCAGTCCATGAATTACGTTTAACCTTTCGTATCATTCTCGACTCATGCTTGAATTTTCACATGGTTTTACATTTTCGGGACCAGTACCATCCAAATTTCTCCAATTGCAACTCAGTAAATGCCTTTATTTCATTTAGTAAAATGGGGAAGAGAAAAAGAAATTATACGAATAAAATTAAAAAAAAAAAAACTATTGCATTGCTATACCTTAAATATGTCACATAAAAGGAAAGCGAACAGAAACTAATACCAACAATGAGGAAGTATTTTATAAGGGAGTGAGAAAAAGTGTAAAGAATAACATATTACTGTTGTAACAGAGAATGAGAGTTATCTATTACTAAAAAAAATAAAACAAGAGAAAAGATTAAAACAAAGGTAAGGAGAGAGAGAGAGGAAGAGAAAGAGAGAGAGAGAAAGAGAAATGCTATGCCTGTTACATTACAGCTTCTGCCATCTTTTCTCTATTGCTACCGATAAATCAGCATTTTGTATCGCGAAAATCTAATCAGCATTATTTATGACAACTCAACGTCACGAGGGCGCGATGCAAAACCGGAATCCCAGTAGTTCCCGGTACATACCAAATTAATAACCGTAAAGGTGTAAATTATTCACATGAGCAATATTTTCTCATTTTATTTATTATTCATTTTAGGTGAAATTTTGTCTCATTATTACAATTAATTTCATTTTTTATTTTTATTTGCATGTAATTATTTTGTCAAAAATTATTTCATTTCCAGGAAATTATATTGCTGTAAAAATTTCATATATATTAATGGGATTAATAAATCTGATAGGAATAGAATGTGTGACAGTGTTGAAAAATGGCTGATTCCACAGTGATGAAATATTTCGAATGATTAATTATATTATTTTTCATTTTTGTCAACATTTTCCTTTTTTCTCCTTCAAATTAATAATGCAAATGTTGAGACACTGCCACAATGCAGTCATTCGATCATATTTAACTTATCAAATTATCATTTTCCAGGTGAAACCTTATAATTTTATTGCTCTCACATGTGATTGCTATTTCTGCACATGAAAAAGTATATTTGTGGTAAAAAAAATCAGAGATATTAGAAAGGAAGAGATGTTGTGCTACAAGAAATTTTGGTTATACTAACTTCCCTAAATTAGTCCATAAAATTCGCAACATATGAGAAAAAAAAAGATGAAAATATATCCTAATGAAGCTAGTCAGTCTAATAATTTTACTGAAAATGACTATATTTCTTAAAAAAAAAAAAAAAGAAAGTCACAATTTGCGCATATTGCACTATTCATTCATTGTTTATTTCAGGATAATAACCTTGATCACAAATAACGATATTACAATAAAATTAAAGTGAAAGAACTTTCAGCAGCTATTGTGATAAATAAGACAAGTTAAAAATGTATTGTTATTCACAATATTAAGTTCTATTATTGATGATATTAGAATTATCCTTTTTTTTTTTGAAATTTGTAATTCAATATTTCGCCATTTCTCTCTCTGATTGACAACTGCTATTAAGTGATAACTTCACCTTGATTCATCTTGTCGACAAAGCTTTCCGGGGTCTGCAAAATTATCACTTGTTTCCTGAGCTATCAAATAATAATACCAAAAATTTTCATTTATGTCTCATCAGTTGTTCTGCTTAACAGATCTTATTTATTTTTTTGAAAATGAGAATTAAGATATTTTGATATTTAAATAAGTCCGATCATGAATGATCGATTCTGATACTTGAATGAAATCGGATTAAGCATGATTGAACAGATTCTTCAATCAGTCAGATCGTGGATTATTCCAGCAAATCTTGCATGAGACTGAATCACGAATAATTCTGACGAAGGATTTGGCTGCACACTGACTCAGCTTTTATGTTACCAAATTTACATGCAATGGCACCTCATTTTACCTCATTCTTATTTACCTTATTTTTACTTACCTTATTCTTCATATTCGGCTTATATAACATGTTTAAATAAACTGGACTAATTACATAACATACTCTAAAGAATATAGCCATTTCATTACTGTTTATCAATAATTTCACAGGTATGTTAACTCGTGAAATTCATCCAAAAAAACGAAACAACTATTTAGCAAAATATATTTTCTGCAGTCTTTTGCAATTCAAACTAAGCAAGTGTCTAGACTGGGGTTAACAAGAGTGTTCTGGATAAAACATAAGGCCTAATTTACTGACATTCGTAAGAGTAAAAGCAGAAAAAAAAGCTGAAAGTTTTTTATTTAAGTCAAAATACGATTTAACGTAAAGCCATGCAAAAGATAATTTCAAAATTATTCAGTTTTAGAGCATTGCATTCTTTTAAAGTCAAGTACATCATCTAGGCCGTAATTTAAAGTAAGATATGCCGAATATGCTACTTAATTAACTATGAATTTAATTTTTTTTTTATTAATTATAACTCCTTTAAAAAGAATATAATTGATTGAAATCTCATTGTTTTTATTTCAGGCGTATTTGTGATTTGTCACATATTGCGGGCTTTTAGTATTGTTCTAAATTAGCAAGTTTGAAACTACAAACACTAGCTAACTGAAAAAAAAAAAAAAAGAAAAACTGGTTTGGATATTTTCAAAAAGAGACAATTTAAATAAATAAATAAAAAGAAAACATTGTGACAAAAGGAAATTTGCAAAAAATGGTACGTATATTAATGATCAATCATAGTAATATGTGTGATTAAAGCGAAGTTAAAGAAGACAGTACTTGCTATGATTTCATCAATGTATTTTTTATTCAGTTCATTAGCTCGTGACAAAAATTTGAAATCTGATCTTCTCTCAACCTTCAAAATGCTCTCTATATTGCTTATTACAAAACTTATGCTTAAACTAATGTGCACTTGAAAATCAAAAAATTTCCGTCATTTTCTCAAAAATAAAATTCGTTTTTAATATGTAAATTAATCAAATGCATTAATTGCAAACCTTGTTTTCTGAGAATTTAAAAAGCTCATCTGCCAGTTAACACTGTCAGCAAAATTCAAGTTCATTTTTCAGCTTTCATAATGCATTGGCTAATTCAAACACTGTGCACTTTATTCTAAAACATGATAAGTAGTAGTAATTAAAATCATTTCGAAATATACCTAAACACAAATACAAATATTTTTCACAAATTTATTAACAAATTAAAACCATTGGTGGATCAATCAAACTGATCACTGGTTTTAGTACATGAGAGCGTTCGTGGCCTGCCCGTTGATCTTTTGACCTTTTCGATATTTTTATCAATAATTTCAAAAAGTGAACACACACACACATATAGGGTTATAATGAGGATAAAGACTTGAAATTCTCAAATATAATTAAATAATTGACCTCATCTAATTATCCCACATTACACACTTCTGAAAATAAATATTACTTTCAATACGTGCTTGTAAATGGCTTATTCAATAAATTCGACTTCCATATTTTATCTATGTTGAGTTGATGTTATTTTTTATTTTATAATTATATAATTATTTTTTTCCTTTTTTTAAATCGGCTAGTTTCTTATTTAATACATTTTAATATATTGTTTATCTCTTAGAAATGAGCATTTAAAATAATCAATCATTTTGTTGTAAGAATGAAGAAAAGTACATTTTACTGAGAACTTT
>RCAB01000240.1:0-94879 GCA_003640385.1 Setaria digitata | reverse complement strand
AAAAAAAAAAAAAATTTAGAAAGCATAATGAAATCTTAGAATACTGTTCACCAAAAAAAAAGTTCATATAAGCGGTAGTCCTCTCTTTTTATATAATACGGTTTGAAATTATTATCATCAAATATGAGCATTAAAAAAATTATGAATATTTTAATTTTTGCAAATAATTTTGACACTAATTCTAGTACTTCTCTATTAACAAGTTTCAACTCGATTTTTTATTTGTTTTCAAATTTTTCATTTTATTTCATCAGATATACAAAAATTTAACATAAACCAAGAAAATATCCTATCAAATATGTAATTAAAATTGAAAAAGAGTGATATCAGTTGAAGGCATGAATCAGTAAAAGGGAAAAAATAAAATTACAGCGTGATATTTTTGTCGATTCAGCTGGATAGCAGAAAGCACTTTGCACTGGATATTCTTGTATTGATGGTACAAGCTCGAAATTTTGACGATCCGATGCACTAATAAATGGTGGAAGGCCTCTGGAATATTAATTATTACTTTTAAACATTAAGAAGTTTAATAATTAATTCAGTTCTATATATTGCCTCTTAATCGGAATACCTATTGCTTTACTGATTTAATATGGTCGTATCTTATTACTTTAATTAGCTGTTTTACAGAAGTTATCATATGGTGAAGTAGTTTACGATTGAATTATAACGTATTAAGTCTAACAAGTACTACCGTGAAGTGAATGACGCTGTACTACAGCATAGCCAAAGCCTCCTATGATATGATGTGAATTAAAACTCAGGAAAAGAACAGTGCTAAAGATTCTGCTCTTAATTTTCCAACATCGTTTTTATTTTTCCACAGTGGTATAAATTAGAAACTGATGCAGGATTAAATAAAATGTGTAATTTCTTGCTCTTAATAGAAACGGTGTACTTTCTATTAAAAATCTGAATAACAGACTGACAACGTTGAATATTATCGAGTAATCAAATTTCTTGCATTTATTTTTGTTACTCGAAAAGTAATTAAATCGTCAGCATCAAATATTATATATATTTAAAATTATAGATACATATATATAGTTTAAAGGAAAATTATCATAATTCCAAACTAACCTATAATCCTTTCTTTGCCAGTGCGACTTACTTTCTTCCTCGCTGAGTATTATATCAGAAAGAAATTTAACTTGACGCGCACCAACAATGCCTGTAAATTTCTATCCGCTCAAAATTAATAAATAACATTATTTTCAAATTCTGGTTAAAAACCATTTGATTTTCAGTTTTATTAAATATTTTAGTGTTCTTTTTTAGCACTTCATGATCAGTTCATAATTCAAGTATTCCTCAAATTAATTAAAAAAAAAAACATTTCCTTGTTTTTTGAAAAAATTAAATCACAAATATTTTTTGACCTTTACCAAGTAAAATAGAATAAAAAGCGATTATGGTGAAACAAAATGAATTTCGATTATAATCAAACATCAGAATTCCCACATAGCTGTTATAGTGCTTTTCATTACTTTTTTCATTAATAACTAAAACTATAACAGAAATGCTCATGAATATGTTCCACTGCAGGTCCAGTTATTTCAAACAAACGAAAAAAAAATTCCTTGGTTAATTTAGAAAAAGATAAAAAAAGAGAAAGTTGAATTATCAAGTCAAATCTTTAATTTCCCTTTTTTATGGAAATCACTGCGAACTCCGTATCTATCTCTCTCGTGATCATATTTACGAAGTTTTTTTTTTTATTGTAGAAACTCTGGGAATTCTCACCTGGTGCAATTAATCGCAATGGATAACCGTGATCTCGCGGGATATCCTCATCATTCATCTCATAAGCAATAATAACTTCATCTTGCATCGCTTTCTCGAAAGTTATTGACGCTTCATAATGGTTGCCTTAATTAAAATTCGGTATTAATTAGATAAAACTTTTCGGTTGATAATAAATAAATGCAACACAATCTAATTCTAACTTTTATGTGTCAATAGCTACTGCTTTATGATCAGCGAAAAATTTTTTTGTGCGCAAAAAAGTGTCGCCACATCTAAGCACTGAAAAACAGCACAAATTTATGGAAACTACCATAACTGAACTATACGTTACCTTCACTATCCACGTCAGCTCCACGTAAGATAACATGCTTGATGCGTGTATCGTTTGTGTTTACGCCTGCTTTTATCAGAACATCCTTACAAGAAAAAATTATGCAAAATTTAGGACTAGAATTTCGAAACAGAATGAACGTTTCTATGGATACGCAGAACTTTGTTCCATGAAATTTTAAAATCACTGAGTCATGAAATTTAAAATTTACTAAAACTGTTAGATTCGAATATGGCAAAAAAAAATAATTTCTAAAGAGAGCATAAAACAAACCCTTAATCGCACGCCTGTCCATTTCGCATTACCTATAGCTGTACTCTTCCAGTTTAATCCTTGAACCTGAAATTCCACTGCCATATATTCTTGCAGAAAAAAAAATTATAACAAACCTCTAGCTGATGTGAAAAATGAATTACTCACTCTTTCAAGATGAACATTAGATTAAATTACAACATTTAGTCCAAAACTGTTACAGAATCCCAAAAATCATCCAGACTCGATAATTGTTGTTGATGAAATTTTTTGGGAAACTCTCCCAACAACGCTCATATTTCGGTATTGGGAAACTTTTCTGACACCGATCATCTCTCACGTATTGTTTTTTCCCAGTACCATTTATCACTCCTGTTTCCTTTTATCACAGTCAGTCTCTCAAAATTCTTATTAACGATTAACAATTGAATATCATTACATACTGAAAAATGATTATTTGTCAGTGTTCTCAGTCGAAAAATAAAATAAAAATGATAAAATCTTACCTTTTTTATAGCATCCATCTCACTGCGACGATTACCAGCGCACTGCAAAGTAGCATTGACGTTTACACGTGCAAATTGACGTTTCAGATCATCTAACGAAAGTTCTAATGGTTGTTGAATAGATATACCTTCGATTCTTAACTTGTGTTTTTCGGCATCAATCTAGCAATGAAAAAATTTTGGTAAGCATTATTATTAACAGCTTTAGTTTAGAAAAAGATCGAAAGAAAAGAAAAATTAATTGCTCATAACTTTCTTATATTAAAAAGTTTGAAAAATAACTTTGAAGTCTTTTTAAAAATTTACAGCTGGTACTGGCATATGATTTCGAACATAAAAAATATCATTGGGTGTTAAAAAATTATCCATAATTAATTCGACTGGTGTTTCTGCATTAAATGGTTTCTCAGATTTCACAACCAATCCTGGATGGCGTTTCGGATCATTGTAATACAGATCATCTTCATCCTGGATAAAATCAAAAATTTGCTTCATAATCAAGATTTCAAATTCGGAACTAAAATGGTGCGTCATTATTTTTTTGCTGTTTTACATAATAACGCTGTTGCATGCGTGATAAATTTAATAAAATTAAAATGCAATAAGCGCAAACTTCGAATTTGACAATCACAATATCTCGTTCATCAAGATTTCCAATTCTTAATTCTTCTAACATTTCCAATACTTCTGGTGTAAGATGTTGCTGATAAATATTCCAGTATGGTTCAATTGGACCACCCGCGGCTAATAGTATCTTATCACCACCTGGATGGTTCTGGACGAAATTTGTAATATCATAAACACCCTGAAAAATAGCGCAATTTTTTGAATGTCTAAAAGTTTTTTTTTTAGCTAGATCATCATTCATACAATTATTATTGCATAAAATTATTGTATTATTATTGCATACAATTATTGTATGAATGATGATCTAGCTAAAAAAAAAAACTTTTAGACATTTAAAATGACGAATCAATGAAAGTAAATTCCATCAACTTAGACCATTCAAGTTATTGTACTGCTTAATCTATCATAATAATTTAATCATTGGAATAATCTAAAAGCTATTTGATCACTGAAGTTGAGGGAAAAAATCGAAAATAAAAGCAATGTTTATTCAAGATTTTTTGCTTTTAACGAATTGCCTGTCACACTTCGGTAATTGTTTAGCTTTAAACTCGAATAAAATAATAATAGTGATTAATTAGCTGCAAGGAATGCAAAAGTGAACCTCCTGAAAAGTAACCCAAATAGTTTCAGCATTTTTTCCGTGTTTTTGTACTTCTTCCAGTCGATATGATGGCAAATCAATTCGTTTTTTAATTTTTTTAATACTTCTTGCATCAGCATGAGCTATCCGACATGTGTGTTTTAACAACGATATGCCACCAGTCAAAGTTAATAAACCAAAACAACCGAAGAAAATCCATTGATTCGAATTATTTTCAGGGTTTACTGTAAAAAACAGTATACTTTTCATTCTTTTTTTATTGACTAAAAATGGTCGTTTTTTAGTGATTAAATTTTTCCACTATAGCCTTGTCTGTTATCATTGGAATATTTCAAGTTGTGTAGATAATAATTACTAGTAATTTCAGTTGAAGAAATAAATGAAAAAAAAAAAGAGTGAAATGATAAGAAATGTATTACTTGAAGAAAGATAACTCTTGTAATAATTCAAGAGCACAAAAGAAGTTGAACAGTTAAAGTAGTGTTATTGAAACCTGGCATAAATAATGATGCTTTTGGTAATCCGTTGGATGGAATACTCGAAAAATGATAACATTGTGAGAAGGTGGTAATTTTAGTATGACGAATATTGACGATGGCATATGCACCTATGAATCGTCGAAATATTATCATTGTATGGTCGTAGTAAACTATCTTTAAAATGATATTTCTTAATTTAAAATGAATAAAATTTTAATCGAATAGCCCAAAATCAAAAATAAAATGCAATGAACGTAATAATTTATTGCCCCGCTGTAATAGCAATCATGGCAGCGAGAAGTTCTTATGCGGTTTTACGAAATTTTTCGAAAAGTAAAATGATTGATATGATTGTTATTTCGCGAATATTAGTAATGATGCAAATGTCAGGCGTTACTAGAAATATCATATGATATCAGATAATCCTAAGAGTATAAAATATTTTGTAAGCAATAATAACGGCGATCATTACTATTAGAATCTTAAAAAAATCTATGTAAAACTACTGCGGTAAAAAAAAAACTAGTTTTTTTTTTTGATAATCCAACAGTGATAATTTATTATTGCAAATAGTACTGCTATCACAACTGATATCAACGCATAAACAACCTTGTTTTTTCCCTGCTAAAAAGTGAAAAGAAAAAAGAGAAGTGAAATATTCCTTTTATTGATTTTGTCACTCCACTATATGTCGTCCATTCTGTAACAGAAAGATTAAATTTAATTGTAAATGATCAGGCAGAGACAACGAAAAATTAAATTTAAAAAATTACTGTCAAGGCAAGAGAAAAAGGGTAATTAGACAACATGAGGTGATCGACGGCAGCAAACTGATTGATATTTGAATTTAAATACTTAAATTAAAATAGTTGAAACAGTAAATGCCACTATGTTCATACTGTAAAATATACCAGTGTTTAGAAATGGCATTACTGATTTTTGCTTTTACAAATTTTATGTTTACATAAATTTTTGAAGGTAAGTTTTGAATGTCATAAATATCATTTAATGCAACAAATATTCGAAAAGCTATAATAAACAAATCCGCCTTATTGTTTTAATGTTTTTAGAATGTATGCTCTTCTAGCACCTGGTAATAATGTAATTTTAAGCTAAAATTTTGGAAAGGAAAAAAATAATTTGGGCAAATAATTTTTTATCAAAAGATCGATCGTTTCACAATTTCATCGTCTTCTTGTAAAATGATTGTAAGCTCTTCTTTTGACAATTTTTATGCTAAAATTTAAAAAAAAAAAAAAAAAGAGAAAAAAGCAATGTAATATTATCTGAATTCAAGTCAATGACAGCTCTAAGTGATCATTTAACTTGTAGATGATAAATTATTCACAAGAAGTGCTAAGAAATAATAAAAACAAATTATCTGTGTGGACCAAATTGCATCACTAAAAGGAATGTAGTAATTTCAAGTATACGTGTAACGAAATAGCTTACGTTTTTAATCTCTTTTCATTTCACGGCACGTAATTCTTAAATTTCATTTCATTTCATTTTGATTTATATAGTATTATTGAATTCTTCACAAAGTATTGAATTATTATTGAAATGAAGGACAAAAATTGGCTTACAATCATACAAAGGCTATTAGATCTTTTGCTTGTGTTTCACTTTTTTAAATAATTTAAAAAAAATTGGTTCTCATGTTTGAATCGTTTTAATTAAAAATGAAAAATTAATCATAAGCCATGTAAAAATATACGTGATGTACAGAACGATAGGAATTATTATTTATTTAGGAAACGATGAGAAAAAATAAAACATTCTTTTAACATTTTAAATGTAATATTTTTTTTCTTATTTTCCTTCAATTCCAGCAAAATGTATGTATGACAGTCATCACGAAATTAAGCAATTATTGTAATTGAATCAATCAGTAACCAAAAAATATTTTGAAATACTTGTTTCAAAAAATGAATAAATAAATACACAAGTAAAAAACAACAATTAATAGCAGGAATTATATGCAATATAAAATAAAAAAATTATTTAACCAAATACGCCACTTTGAATCAACCGATGAAACGCCGAATAAATTCTACCGGAAGCGGAAAAATAATCGTCGAATTTTTTTCAGCACTAAATTATGAAGAAAGGTAAAAAAAAATACTTTTTAACTGAAAATTCGTTCGTATGATTGAAAAATTTGATCTAATAATTAATCAAGTGAATTAATTCAATCCTTTTAATAATTAAGTGAAAATTCGTTCTTATGATTGAAAAATTTGATCTATTGATTAATCAAGTGAATTAATTCAATCCTTTCAATAATTAAGAAAAGGAAAATTCTTGCGCAGATTTAATTAATCTAAAAACGACTCATTTTATCGAAAATGCTTTAAAATTCTTACGCTACACTGCTAAGTGTTTGCAGATAGCGTAACTGCAACGCTGCAGGTGATTTTGATATAATTAATGCTGCTTCTTGAAGGGAACGTGATGCTTTTTGCTCACCTTCTGCTGCAATCACCTGTAATTAAAATGTTTTTGAGTCAATTTGGCAAACGTTTGAAGTACGTTCGAGATAATTTTAAGATCCACATGCATACTTGACTGACTGTTAAAAGTGATAAAATTATTTTGTTAATTAAATTTAAAAAAAAAAAAAAAAAAGTAAAAAGGAAAAGAAAAAGAGTATGCAGGAAAGAAGAAGAATTGATAACTTTAGGTATTAATCAAAATATATCGCTTTTCATAAAAATAATCAAATACCCAAAATTATAGCAAATCTGATTGTTTGTCTCTTTCCTTTTAATTTATTAATAATTAATGCATAAGGTTAAATGGTTGCTCTTTTATTGTTAATTCAATTAAGAAAGGACCTTAGCTCTAGCTTCACGAGTTGCTTCTGCCTCTGCAGCCATCGCCCGTTGTAGTTGAATTGGTAGACGGACGTCTTTTCTGAAATTTTCATCAGCAATTTTAGAATAAAGATATAAATGATTTCATATCATTTGTAATTGTGATGTTGCATGAAATGAATCTGGAAATATAATGTAAACAGTTTAATAATTTACAATAATGTAAGAGAAGATAATTATTATGTAAGTATCAGTAATAGAACTCCATTAATGTCCTAGTTTTCTAATCAAATGAATATAATTATGGGTAACGGATTTCAAGGAATATATTAATTTTCTAATCAAATAATTACGATTGCGGATAATAAAAGCCAACAGAAATAGCAATTATTCAATCAAATGATAATTATTTACGAATGGTGGTTAGAATAAGAAAAAAGAAATTTTCGTACAAAATAAGTCATTTTTCTCTTTTTCTTCATTATCAAATATATAAGCACTAAAATAATCTTACATTTCAACTCGTTCTACTTTGATCCCCCATCTTTCTGTTACATCATCCAGAAGTACCTGAAAAAGAAAAAAAAAGAGGAAAGGAAAAGAAAGCAAGTATGGTCCATTTTTTAATTAGCTTTCTTAATTACTTTGACAATAAATTTGCCAAGATTTTAAAGGTAAAACTGTAATCTTTAATATTAGAAAGAAACATTGAATATGCTATGAAATGAACGTTTTCAAATTGGATGGAATTATTGTGACAGTAAAAAAAAAAAAAAAAAAAAAAAGAAAAGAAAATTGATTACTTCTTTTGATTATCTTTTAGTAGGAAGGAAACAATTTTATACTAGATTCTAAAGGTTGCAAAAATGCAAATTTTTGAAATCATCCTCTCATTTTAGAATATTTTCAGTTACATGAGAGAGGCGATGGAGTAAACCTGCATTGATAAAGCGATAGCATCACGATCTGATAAAATTTCTGATAAGTTTTTAGTTCCAAGCATATTACGCAATGTTGTTTGTGCCAGTAATCTGGTAGAGTGATGAACATTCTCGACATTTGCTACCGATATCGTAGCATTACATATCCGATAGTATACTACAGCATCAACACTTACCGTCACCGAATCCTTTGTTAGGATCTGAAATGGTTCGATAATGAAAGAACTTTAGAACTGAAATAATTGATGATGAAAAAGAATTAAGTACTTTTTTTATCATTAAAAGATTGATGAAAATTGTATTTATGCAAAATTATTTAAGGATTATCAGTAGCTTACCAGTAATAAGCTATCATTATCATCGTTTGCAATAACTTTTAAAAACAAAGTTTTATTTATGAAACTGTTTTATTCAATGCAAAATACGTTCAGCATAGATACAAAATGCTCACCCGTTCTCTAATTGAGTAACTCAAAAACTAATTAGGAACTACGTGGTGACTAATTAACCAGATTTAACACAAGTCAAGCAATTATGTTATAGAGGTTTCAGTGATTCTAAAAAGTGGAAAAGTAAATTGCTTAATTAGTTAAAATTAATTAAAATGATACGTATGTATAAATATTTTTTATTTGTGCTTATTCATATATACGCATAAATTTTAACTCGTATATATGTAGAAATAAAATAAACCTCCTGCGGCGGTACATTAAATGAAACTGTGCGTAAATCCACTTTAGCATAGGATTCTATACATGGCAATATAAAAAATATTCCTGAAACAGAAGCTGCAGATGGCAAGAAAAAAATCATTTCGTTAACTACATTTAAATAATCTAATTAAATAACTGTTTGATAAGATTCTGACTTTCGCCAATTTATCATTGGAAATTTTTCATGAATGAACAATAATTTTCTGTGAAAAAGTACTAAAAAATATTCAACAAAAAAATTTTAATAAAAAAGAAGCCAAAAAATAGTACCTGGACCTTTTGCACCACCCCCAATTAACCTGCCCAATCGAAATATTACAGCTCTTTCATATTCTCTTACAATCTTAAAAGGAAAAAAAAGATTTCGCCAGCAATCTCAATTAATAATGCTTTCTTCATCTTTTTTAATTTCACTATTTAACCTTTTTTTTTTTTTCATGTTCCTTTCTATTCATACAAACATAAAAACAAAAAAAAGAAAAGAAAAAGATTACTTTTGCTGAACTTGCAATTACTATCCCATTTATTATTTTCAACTTAATTATGTACTACACACATATTTAATAAACAATTACTACTTAATTACTGCTTAAGTTATTTAACAAGCGTCATTTATCTTAAACTAAGACAATTTAAAACAGCTGATTTAAATGATCAATGATTAACTTACACGCTAAATTCATTTTTAATAAACATTTACTCCTCAAATTATCTATCAAATATTCTCATCTTAAATTAGTGACATGCTATAATTTAGGATGGTTAATTGAAACTCTCAATGATACATTGTCCATTAATGATATTGCGTAAAATAATATTTCAAGTATGAAATAAAATTTTCAAATTCAATTAATTTATTAGAGCAACAAAGAATTTATCGTTACTTTAAGACAGAAGCAAACAGATATTGGAAAGGTAGAGAGAAAGATAATCCACGTAAGTGTTATAACGAACCAGCCACAGAATCCAACGCCAGTATCATACGTATCCGCTAAAATGTGAAAAATTAGAGCAATAAAAGGTTTTTTTTTAAAAAAAGAAAAAAGTAGAGTGAGATAGAAATTCTTCAATTTTTTAATAAGAACAAAAAAAAAAAAGATTTGAAATTTTCAAAAATTTGTAGCAAAAAAAAAATTTCACGCAAAAAATTTGCAATTATTTTCATTTTGAACATTTTCATTATTCTCATTATGATATTTTCCAAAGATTAGTTTGTATTGGAATATATTTTACCTTATTATTTTTTATTTTAAATAATTTTTCATTTTTAGGTTTATCACAGTTTTTCACGCACCTTTTCATACATTTGTTACATTTATTTTTCATAAACATTTTTTTTTTTGCATAATTAAGCAATCAAAATTAATGGAAAAGTGAATTATTTAGGCATCAAAATGCTTGAGAAATGGATAAATCATCCTTGTTTGGAATGGAAATATGAATTAGTATTGGGAAGAAACTGTCAAAAAATTTTATTTGTACGTTCCAAGATTTTCTGCGGAAAATTCAATTTATGAAATTTATTCTTAATAACAGTTTTCATCCTATTAAAGAATTATTTTTTTATTAATTTTTCTTTTTTTTTTGCACTATTAATTATTCAAAAAAGTTGTTGCAAACTTTTCCCAACTAATTTAGAAGCAAAAAAAAGAAAAATAACTGTCAACAAATTCGTTAAGTATGAAATTTGGTGCCATTTTATTTTGCTGGTGAATTAATTAATAATTATGCAATTGCTATCAAAAAAAAAAAAGAGTAAGAAATTTGTTTAGTGTCCAAAAAAAGATTTTTCATGTAGAAACGAGAAATATTTTCCTCGGAAAGTAATTAAATTATGCAAATATAACTAGATGAATGAAAAAAAAAAAAAAATCAAAGGAAAAAATGATAAATAATTTTCGTTTAAAGTATAAAGAACAAAGAAAAAAAAAGAAAACCTACAAAAAAGATTTATGCGTTTCATTTTCTGTCGAAGACAATCAATTTTTTATAGACTAATTAAGCGGTTCTTCATTTATTGGAATTTAATCATAAAATATCACAAATTTAGAATTAAGCTTAATTTTTTTTTCAGTCATCCTATTCCTTGTAATTACTTAGCAAAATGTTTCAAGTTGGAAATTATTATAAGTTAATTAAATAGCTTTTCATCGTTGATAAGATTCATTTAGCTATTTCAGGCTAATTTACAGTTTTTTCGACTTTTCTGTTTTTTTTTTGTCGAAATTATTGATAATACTAATCAAGCATTTTCCACTTGCTGAATTCTCGTGATGACATTTTATCAATAAATTTTTTTTTTTGCTTTTCTCGCGTTGACGTAATTATTTCCTCTATGTCCTTTACTATAAAACACCTTNATTTTTTTTTTTTGCTTTTCTCGCGTTGACTTAATTATTTCCTCTATGTCCTTTACTATAAAACACCTTTTTTTTTTAATAAATTACTTCATTAAAAACATTATGCATTGATAGCGATAATGATTTTTATTTGTATTAATTAAAATAATTGCAATTAAAGCGAAGCGAAAATGAAAAAATATTTAATCGCAATTTATCTTATCCAGAATGAACCGATCAGTTATCTTTTTCACTATTGATGTGAAATAAATTGAAAACGATTTTAAATTGAATTTTAATTGAAATGAAAATTGCCAACGATTCCACATTTGTAATCTTTTGCGTAACTGCAATAAAGCTTAAATGAACTAAAGCAACGACTGATAAATATTTGATAATTTGAAATTCTAATGTTAAAAGAAATTTGAAACTTAATTCTTTAAACTTTTATAAAATTAGAAAAAAAATTGACTGCAATAGAATTTTATGATATATTGCTTTATTTTCATACATATTTGCAAGATTGAAAATTATAATTTTTTCTTTTTTTGTGATTTTAATTCAATTTAAAATTGGTTAAAATAATTCTTGTACTTCTTTCAATATTTTAACAGTTGCTGGTTACAATGTGAAATAATAAAAAGAGAGAATTTCGTAAATCAAATATAAAACAGTACATCTTTAATTCCAACACTCCTTATAATATTTTATTAATTATGGTAATTTGCTGTGCAAAGTGATTGCATCTGATAATAAAACCGAACAAAATTTTGGGAATTCACATCTATATATTATATATTTATTTATCCTCGTATTTTTTGTAATATTTTATTAATTTTCAGTAGTTTATAGCAGAGAATAATAAAATCGAAATGAATTTCGGGATATCACATGCATGCATTACATATTTAATTAATTGATATGTTTCGTCAATTATCAATGACTCACAATATCAAATAATTTTATATTTGATGGTAAAATTGAAAGAAACTTTTTTTTCTTTCCTTTTTATTTTAAATTTTTAAAAATTTGCATCACATATTTCGCAATAAATGCATGAAATGTTTGCATTTTCAACTTTTCTCATTGCTTTCATGCAATTTTCCACAATTCAGAATTTTCAAATAATTAGAACTGATGAAAGGAAATTTTTAAAAGAATAAATGGGAAAGCTAAATATAATAGCAATCCTTTTCCTCTTACAAATTAAACAACATTGTTAGTGAGCTACTATGGTAAAATTCAAGTTTAAAATATTTTCTCACGAATTTTTATATAAATATATAGTCAAGCGAATTATATAAATTATTGAATTTACTTTGCTTCTATTACCAACAGGACACATATATTTATTTCTAAATTGTGAAAAATTTTTAAAAAAAATTTATTTTTTGGCAATTTGTAAAATGAAGCCTATACATCATACGCCATAAAAATAAAGAATTCCGCAGCACAAAACTTTTTTGATTTTATCAACAATTTATAAATTTTATTTACAAAAAAACAAGTACTCCAAAAAATATTGCTTATAAGATTTTAAATGTCTTAAGAATATTTTAAATTACTAATTAATATAATTCGCAGGGAAAAAGACAAGGCAGGGAAATGAAATAAAACAAAAACAAAACTTGGTTAATACAGATTTATTACTCGGACAATAATTCTTTCATTTCGAATTTGTGAAGAAAAAAATTTAGCGATTTTCGTGAAAAACCTTAAAACGGAATTTTTTTTTTCGAAGAAAACAATTGCTTAAAGGCATAAATGGGAAAGAATAGTTTTGAAAAATTTTTTTAAATTCTTATCAATCGAAATATTAAAAAAAAAAAGAAAATATGAAATATCGAAAGTGAAACTAACAGTAATTTTATGCCTACTTTAATTAAATTCCTACAAATTCTTTTAATGTACAATCGCAAAGAAAGATGAAAGAAAATTTTATTTAATAAAAGAATTTATTCATTTCTATATAATTTATTCACTTTCTCAATAAATCTAACTTTTTTATGAGTTAAAGTTATTACTTAAATCCTTACTAATCTAACCTACTAATCTAAGTGCTTGAGAAAATAATTTTAATTAAAAGAATATTTAATGAAAATTTCACATTTTATTCGTTCCTTTTCCGTCAAAGTTTTGTACCAGTTCGTGAAAGTTTTGATAAATTTCCATTAAATGATGAACTTTTTGCAGTTAACCTAATATTTCACTGTCAGTTTATTTATTTCATTTTATTTCAAACCTTTTTTTCCTCTCTACATTAATTTTACTAGTCTAATAGTCTAACAAAATTTTTCGACCAACTTTTTTCTCATTATTCAATTTAATTTGATTAAGTGAATCCATCAAATTTAGTTAACAGTCAACAATTAATAGCAAATCTTAAATGATTTTTCGTCTGGAACAATGCTGAAGGAATGAGTTAAGAAAAAAAAAAGTATTCAGAGACAGACGTTCAAAGATTTTGAAATTTTGAAAAAATCCCGTCCATTTCATTTTTTTTCTTGCATTTTATTAAATTTTCATATTCTATCATTATCTTATCATTTGATCCATATGCGCGGCAAAATTTGAACATAAAGGAAAATAGTTTAAAATGTAATCTAATTCAAGCAACAAGAAATAAATATTCGGCAATGCAAATCTTGAGGAATTTTAATTTAGCTTTGTTTTCAAATTGAAAATGCAAGAAATGTAAACAGCGAAAAAATAAGCAAAAACATATAATAGTTTAAGTTATTCGTACTTAAGAAATAAACGAAAATAATCTTCAAAGCTTATCAGAACTTTAAAAAATATTACTTCCGATTTTAGTGAGAAAAAACAAGTTTGTTGACATGAAAAAGGAAATGGAGAAAATAAGAAGCCATTAAATGTATTATGGCTATAAAATATAAAGGATTAAAGTTAAAGTCAATTTAGTTAAAGAAGAAATTCGTTAAAATTGAATTGGAAAAGATTTCAATAAGTTTGTAATTCAGCTGATAAAAAAATAAGACTAAAGCATAGATGTAATTATTTAAAACAAATATGAAGTTAATTTTTTTGGCTCAATAATATTTAATTAAAATAATTTCTTAGCTCACATAAGTTTAATTTACAAAGCTTCTAAGTGGAATTAACTAAGTATTAAACATTAATGATGAGCGCAATTAATTTCATCTGAAAGCTTTATGAATTAAATGCATAATTTAAAATTTTTTGAACTAATCTAGCTAAAACAAGAAGTGTTGTTCAAATTGTTTAATAGATTTTTTTTTAGTCTAAGACAAGTAGGGGATCATGTTTTCCATTAAGATTCATTAGTTGCAAATTTCACTTCTAGGGAATACTTTGATAGTAATGAAAATCACCGAAATTGATTAGAATTATATTACTTAGTTAATCGATGAACCAGGAAACAGTGTAAACCGCGATTCTTATCATTTCAATTTTGATTGCTTTATCATTTTAATTTTTTGGATTTTTTTTTTAAGGAAATTAGATGTAAGAAAAATTTTTTTTTTTTTAATTTAAAAGGAAAATTAAGGAATGGCAGTCAGTTCAAGTGATTATTTCCATTTGCAGAGCAATAATTTACCAAAAAATATTAGTCAAAATATTTCAGCTAAATTAAATTTGAATTACGTGATTTCTTACTCTCTTTCTGCATTTTTTAATTTAAGCAATAATTTTATAATTGATAAAAAAGTGATAATGGAAGAAATATTTCAGAAACAAAATTATTATCAAAAAATCAATCAAAACACGAAAAAAAAAAGATAAATAATTGATTACAAAATATTGACATGTTTATTCCTGTTAAGTTGATTTTAAATGATACAATATGATACGATAAGCTATGATATGATATGACGAGAATAATTTTTTTATTTAAAATTACAATTATAATAACATTGGATGAAAAATCACATTGAAAATAAACTAACGTGAAGCATTTTTTGGATAGTATGATAATTTCAATTGTGCCAGTGATTGCCGTCTTAATTCACGCTCTTCTTTTGCAAAAATTAGCGGATTTAGCGTAAATCGTCGACCCATACGTGGAGCCAACGGTTGTTGCTGCCGCGGTTGCCGTTGTTGCTGATCGTAATCGTTATTCATATGTAAATCAAATTTCTCATCACTTGCTAATTCATTATAATCTGAAAATCGGTTCCAACTTTGTGCCATATAGTTTTGTTGATAAGAAAAAGGAAGAAACGATTGATAATTAATACTTTCTTCGTTTTTCTTTTTTCCTTTCTTTTTTTTTATTTTTTTATCTATTTTTCTTTCTTCTTCGTCGTTTTCGT
This sequence comes from Setaria digitata, assembly GCA_003640385.1. Taxonomy (NCBI): domain Eukaryota; kingdom Metazoa; phylum Nematoda; class Chromadorea; order Rhabditida; family Setariidae; genus Setaria; species Setaria digitata. Next base: position 79,227 of record RCAB01000240.1, on the reverse strand, counting down.
TTTTTGATTCATTCTTCTCCTTTTTCTTTCTTCTTCCACTTCTTCCTCGTTCCTTTTCCGGTTTTCCGGACTACAGTTATTGGAAATTGTAGATGATGAAAACTGAAGCGATGACGATGATGATGATGATGGGAAGTTTGAAATAAAGAATTACAAACAGAAAATGAAATGAAATCAATCTTGTCTAACTTAATATTACGATGCATTTTTATATCATCATACATCGTCAGCTGTGTGCCACGCCTATGCTAATTTTGCCTTTTTCTATTTTTTTTTAATTTTTATTAAAAAAGAAAAAAAAATATTGAAAATTATTCAAAGCAAAAAAAAAAAAAACGAAACTTAGCCAGATTTTGTATTTAAAGGATTTATCAGAAAAAAAAAGAAAGAAAAACAAAGTAAAAAATAAGATAATTGATTTAAATCATGAACTAAAAAATGAAAAAAAGCGTTAAAATATAATAAAATTGATAAATATTTCCAATGAATTCCATTTCATTCCTTAATTTCAATTCGTTTTAGAGCATTCAAGTCCACTCGTTCGTTTAATTACGATTAAATATATTAAGTATGATAATGTTTTCATTACAAATCACGAATTTAAATACGAAACAAAAATGAGAACATTTAATAAAAAATTATGAATTAAAAGTAATTAAACAACTGTATTTCTTTCGATCGCATTGAATTATAGCAATTTAAAATATTTCATAAATCATATGCTTGCTCCTTAACGTTGAAGTCATGATGATTATTCAATTTTATGCATAAATACAAATTTAACCAAAATTGAGAGCAATAAATAAGTAATTTAAAGCTAATAATCAAGATGGAAAAGAGAAGTGATTCATAAAGAAGCAAGAAAAGATTGTTTCTTAAAGTATTCAATCGTAGATTTGATTTTATCTGAGCAAAAAAAAAAAAAAAAAGTTCTTTTTACAAATATAAAACAACACAAAAAAAGGAAAGTTTTTTTTCAAGCATCTTAATTTTTAAATATCTATCCGTTAAATTTCATCTTATTTTAACAATAAAGTGAATGAAATATTTCCAATTTTATTCAAGAAAAAAAAAATCAAAAGAGTTACGCTTTTTTAGAAAAAAAAATTTTTTTTTTGGGAGCAAAATCTAACAAAGTTCCATCGATATGATAAAACTATACCCGTACTTCTGTTTGTCATATTTTTTTCATTTTTCATTCTTTTTAAAATTTTTTTGTTTTGTTTTTTGCTTTTATTTTTCCTCGCTTTGTTTTTTTCTCTTTTTTATTTTTGAAGAGTAATGATTGGAATAAGTTAAATGATGAATAGAAACAAAAAAAAAATGAAAAAAAAGAGAAGAGAAAAGAAGATTTATTAGAATTAAATTCTATCGCTTTTTTTCTCATTTATTAAAAAAAAAAAAATGAAATAAACGATGAGAAATGTAAATTTACATGATAAAAATTATTGCGTAAAATCTTGAAAATTTCAAAATGCCTAAAATTTTTATAATAAAACACTTTTACCAATTAATGTATGGCGTGGAATGACGGGTTATTAAACATTTACGAATCAAATAATAATTAATAATGCGCCAAATTTTGCTTAGAATGAATAATTAGATACTTGTTCAAATAATAAAACTTATTCCTGTCTTAATTTTAATTGCAAACTTTCACTTTAGATGCTAAATCACGAAAATATTTCTGAAACTTTTATATTAGGCACTTTACAAATCTTTTTATTTTTGGGAAAAAAGAATATGAAAGTGACGAATAGAGCATTAACAAGATAAGTACCATATGCAATAATGATAAATCTTGCAAATTTTAGCAATCTATCATCTGAAACTTATAAAACTTTTAATAATTTCTTTTAAACTTTCCAATCCTTAGAATTCTAATTTTTATAATTATAGGTGCTCTATTTTTATTAATTTTTTAGCAATTATAAAAAATTTTTCGAGAACAAAAGAAAAAAATAAGAAACTTCACTTTTACCACTAACTTTTCGTTTATTGATTTTTAAAAATAGAATAAAAAATTTGAAAAAAGAAGCAAATCCAAAATATTTGGAATATGTTGGAATAAATTGTTCACCGCATACATACGTGTATATAATAATAATTACAAGCTAAAAATGAAAATTTTTGAAATTATTAATCCTTGTAATCTGATCTATTCTAATATTTGTTGCAATATTTCTCATATTAACATAATCTTATCATATGACATTACATATCATTTATACTTATCCATCATATATATATATATATATATTAGCTAAAGCTTAAAGCACTCATTAGGTTCCATCCAACTGACACTCTCGTTTATTTTTCACTCATAATCTTTGATTCACATTTTTTCGCCATTTATCATTTAAATAACTAATATTATCATTGTTATCATTTTAAATGCTATTTACAATTTATCATTTCCTCATAATTTAGTTATGTTAGAAGTTATTTACGAAAAAATAAGGGATGAATGAATGAAAGGAAGATAGAAAAAGAAACAGGAAGAGGAAAAATTTTTCAAAATTTGAAAATAAAAGATAGAAGAAGAGGAGAAGGAAATAAGGAAAAGAAGAAAGCCATGAGGCTTTTTTCCTTCCTTTTTTTTTAAATAATTTAAAATGGGCTAATTATTAATTTATGATAAAATTCATTAGTGGACGCTAAATTATCAATACAAAATACATGTTTTCCACTAAACAAATGCTATTTTTTTCGGTTGTTGAGGTGCATCAAAAAAATATATATATATATATATATAAAAATTATGTTCCCAAAAGATTACAACCAACCATCATTAGATTTAATCGAATTATTTGTTTTATGGAACGAATTATAAAAATAAATATACTTTACACTTAATCTATCAACAATGAATAATCTATCAACAATACTGAATAAGCCTAGTGATTAGTGATTATTCACATTTCATTTTCAAAATTTTGAATCCATCACTAATCATTGAAATTTTCTTTTCGAATAATCAAATATTGAAAATGGATTATCTAAAAGAAATAAGAATAATTATAATTAAGTAATGAAACTGAAAAAGGAGAAGAAAAAACCCAAAGAAATGAACTGCTAAAAATATTTAGTTTAACTTTTAAAGCTAAATACTATTGGAAAAAAAAAGCTTTTTTTTTCTGGCTAAAACTAACTTGTAGTTTTGAAGCAATCAAGAAATTTCTACTTTGCTTCCTATTTAATTAAACGTCTGAGCAATTTCAATGATACATGAAAGGAACTATGTGTCTGCGTGTTCATGTATGATAAATGCTATTAAAGTTTCTGAAGAAGCTAAATCATTTTAAGATGATTTGGCTCATTATGGCTTGAGTTTTTAAGACCAGACTGACTAGTTGATGATTATTAGCGCATTATATGGAAAATATCAAATCAATCATAAAATCTGCTGATAAGAAAAAGAAAATGCTGCAAAATACAATTTTCGTTTTGAAAATATTTAAATTATCAGAGATTTCACATGAAATTGTTAATTCTTAATGGGTAATCATTTGTTTTATAAACTAACCAATTCTGATTCAACTATATTCAGCTATTGCATTTTAGTCATTTTACTGATTAAATCTTATCTAGCATGAACCATCAATCAAGAATGAATGATATACACGAACTAACCATAACTTTGTCTTTCACTATCATTTAAGAAACTCTCATAAATATGTCATGCTGTGCTATAATTTATGATACACACTACTAATATCGTCAGTAGAATATCTTTTTCGAGCTATGCATGCTGTGGTCGAAACTAGCTAATACAATAGACTAGAATAAACTGAAAGCAATTAATTTTATTTACTGCTTTTATGATACCCCACAGACTAATCAATGATATGCGTCATCGTTATCATCAGTAAATTATTTATCTCAAATTACGCATGCAACAAGTCTCCACAAGACTATGTGATGTGTTAGATTTAGTTGCAGAAAATTGATTTTAGCTAATGCTTTGAAGATAATTCACATTTAATAGATAATCAATGATATACAATGTTATCCTCATTATCAGCAAAATTCTCTTTCTCGAATTACGTGTGCTGAATGTCATGCCAAAGCTGATTAATGTAGTAGATTTAGTTGGAATGAATTGATTTTACTTAATGCAGATAACATTTAACAAGTCACGACATGCTAGCTTTAGTATTGCCCATCCACTTTAAACATAATGCATTTTCAGCTAGTTACTTTTATTTTCTAAAATCGCTTTTCTTCCTCCTCCTTGTTTTCTCCTTTCTTTCTTTTTTTTTTTTTTTTTTTTTTTTTTTTTTGCTTCATTAAGTTAAAAACAAAGATTTTTTTTTTTCAAATAAATGAAATCTCGCATAAAGAGAATATTGCAAAAATTAGATAGACAAAAAATGGGTAAAGTTTGAATTGAATTATTGATTAGTTGAAAAAACTTGCTGCTATAGGAGAAAGGACGATAAGCAGTCGAAAATATATTTCAATTTAAAGAGGCAAAAATAAAAGAATATTATTGTAATTTGGAAAGTAATTGGTTATATCCTATGATATGATATGATTATGATGCGTAATTGATTTAACCTATTTATTGTATTTGGAAAATTGTTTTCGAGATGTTGATCTTGAGAAAAAAAAAAAAAAAATTTTGCTTAGTTTATGTTTCGCCGATTATTGCAGAACGATTTTGAACTAATTTATTCAACAAATAAGCAATGTTAATTAAAAGTTCATAAAATATGAATGAAACAAGAAGAAAATGATCGAAATAAGAAATAAAAAATTTAATATATTTTTCCTTTTTTTTTTTAACTTACTATCAATCATAATGTTGAAATGATTATTTTAACCGAGAAAATGCATTTGTGCGATGTAAATGGGAATAATATAGTGACAGAAAGAGTTTATTAGTGATTAATTTATAATTTACTGAGTCAAAAAAATTTAGAAACAGCAAAAATTTATGTGCACTTAAATCTTTTGACGTAAGCATTCGGCAATCGACAAAGTTACTTTCTTTTTTCACATAAAAAAGGTAACTGATTATTTTTAAAAAGAAAGGTAATAATAATCAGCAATAATGAAACTAATTTAAAAAGCAAAAAAAAAAAATTGCTGGAATGGGATCAATTTATAAATTAATAGTTTATCTTTTCTCAAGTAATTTTGTTCATGTGAGACTCAAGAACGAAATAAAACAAAATTTAATGAAGTGAGAAAAGATGCCGAAAGGAAAATGAAAAAAGAAAGAAAAATAATTTAAAATTACTTGCATTAACGAATCGTTAATCAAGGTTGCAAGATGAACGAAATTAACTCAATTTTTTTTAAATTACTTGTGATTGCATCAAAAAAGATGGATAAAAATCCGTCATTTGATGAATAATTTTGGTGCAACTTTACAGGTGCAAAATTATAACTTACGACAAACATTCATCAAGTGAATAATAGTTTTAAAATGATTTGATTTTTTCTTTTTATGAGTTGAAATTCAACAGGACGAAAGTGCATCCATTAGCATTTTATTTACGATTTTTGACTTTTTTTTAGCCTATTTGGAATTTAGATTTTAATTAAATTTGTGTGATTTTTCAAAATTTCGTACTTTTTTCTCCTTTTTCAATCCTCCTTAACTAACTGTACCGAATGAATTACACTAGTCATATGTGCTTTAGGATTCCATTACATTTCTTCACTTCTAAACTTATCGAGAAGATATATAGCCATTTTCTTTTTTTTCTTTCTTTTTTTTTTCTTCAACTAAATTTTAATGAATTTCATTCCCAAATGATCATTTTAATTTTAAAATTGTAAAAAGAAAAAGGCGTAGTTTAGCACGATTTTATCAAGAATACATACTTCGTTTATCAAGAAGAGTAGAATGATATTAAGATACTAAATAAATGAGATAAGCATTCGAAATGGGTATCATTTTTCTTTCTTTGTTTTCAAACAAATACCTATCGAATACCGCTAACAATTTCAAGCTGAACACCCACTACTACTAAAGATGTAAAGTTGGATCTTGAAATCGAGTTGAATGCTACGCTACTAGAGAGCAGTTTATAGACTAGACTAAATAATATTTCTCATTAAAAAAAATTTCAAAACCTACGACAAAAATTAATAAAATTCCTAAGCATTCCAAGCATTGATATCCTTTTTTTTCCCTTTTTTTTTTTTTTTTTTTAAGGGTTGTATGAAAAATGAATAAATTCATCAAACATCGTTAAATTTTTTTCTCTTTGCATTAATTTAGCTAACAAAAATATAAATATTTAAATGCAAAAATTATTCAAAGAGAAGAGAGAAAAGGATGAAAAGAATTGTTCTTTTTTAACTTCTAATTAAGTTTAAATAACTTAAACACTTTTTATTTTATACCCAATTAAGTTTAAATAGTGGGAAGTAGCATCACTAAGTGTTGGAAACAAAAAAGCTAAGTTAAATCAGCCTGAAACGATTTTTTAGAACAAATGCTATTGCATGCTGGAATTTAGTAATTAATTGATCCCAAATAACAATTAACTATTTTAGTGTTATTTTTTCCTTAAACTACTCTTGCAGCTAATTATAAAATATTCTATAATATGTCACGAATATTATTTAAATTTGTCTTGTTTTCTGCTTAATAGCTACAACTAGCTGCTAAATTTTTAATTATTATTTTATCTGATTATCTAGGAAATTATTAACTACACCTAATCTTCTTTTTTTTAGCTCAAGTATTTAAAATTATTATTATTTGGTATTTTAACTGAAATAAAAAATTGTGTTAAAATAAATTTAAAAAAATATCACCCTAACATTAGCATACATGCTCATGTTATCATACCTTCTAGCGTTAACAAGTTAATGTCTCAAAGAAATACTAACGCTTTATGTGTAAACTGAAAAATTAACTAATTAATGAGCAAACATTTATTAACAACAAACGCTATAAGCCAATTAATGAATAACGAGTTAATTAATTAATTATGTAGTATTGACAATTATAAAATGTACCACATTTTATAATGCCAATTATCATTTAGAAAAAACAAATAATTCAATGAATAAGATGATTAGTGTTTGTCATTTCAATAGTATTTCTACATAAATTAATTGAATTCATTTGACTTTCACAGTTTCTCTTTTGGACAAAATTTTCAATAAAATCTTTTACTAACGAATATGGCACTTCTTATGTTACAGTTAAAACTGAAAAGCTAAAACTTTTAATTGCTCAATAGTTATTGAATTTGTTGCTTAGAAAAAGATTTTTCTCCAATTTATGTAGTGATTTATAGGATGAAAAAAAAAAAAAAATGTTTTGTTGAAAAATAAATACGTTCAAGTAAAGATATTTTTAAACTTTTTAATGTCAGCTTTTAAAAAAGTGAAGTGTTTGAGAGGGTTTGATCAAAATAAACTAATCAAATTTTTGTTCCAAAAATCTTTCTGTTCTAGAAATTGCATTTTTCCTTTTTTATTTTATTTTGACGAAGAATTGCAATGCATAAATCACTAACGGAAAATTATTGCTCTTTCAAATGCATCACTTTTGAACTACTTTTTTTCATTTAACTTTTTTTTTTTTTTTTTTTTTTTTTTAAATAAAAGTTTATTGCGAACTTAGAAATAAATTAATTAATTGTTTGAAGAAACGAAAAAAATGGCTGGACTAAATGTATGGCTTTTGAAAGATTACATGGATATCTTTTTTGATTAGGAATTATTTTCATAAATGTAAAAATCTTAGTATTTAATTAAAAAAAACAAATTAACTGTCCACAAAAATAATAAAATGAATTTTTTATTTGCTCATCAAAAATATGTGGATTATTTTCGCTTTTGTTATTTTCATTAAAGTATAAAATTTTCACTTTATTTTCTCTCTTTCTCTTTCCCTTCTTACCTTTCAAAGACGAAAAATGAAAATATTCGGTTAGAATGAAACTTTTTTCTGGCTCGTATCTTTTTCATTTTTCTTTTTTTTTTTCTTTTTTTTTTAAACTGGTAATTAAATAAATGAAGCGAAAAAGGAGAAAGATCGTTCCTCCTTTCAGCAATAAAAGTTTGTGAAGCAAAAGTGAGCATTTTTTTTTTTTTTTTTTTTCAGAATAATACTTCAGATATAAATCATCTCATGTAACAAAGCATAAAGAAAAAATAATAAAAACTGGTTCTGGAATAATTAGAGATTCGTATTCTCGAGACTGTTATTATCTTCTCTTCAATTATTATCAAAATTTGAGTGAATTTTTGAAAAACAGCATTTTCGATAACTTATGTTGTTAACTCGTTAAAAAAAAAAATGTTTACTTTTTTGTTAATCCATCCATAAAAATTTTTTCATTTCATATTTTATCAAAACCTGAAATTTTCATTTATCAAACTCCAAAATTAAATACATTTAAAATAAATTTTGGCCACATGAAATGACTTTTAGGGAAAGTTATGCATTAAAGCTGGCCAAGCTATACAACAATCAATCTCTCAGCAAAAATCTTTGCAAATATTTAATAAAGCAATTTATATACACATATGGAACTAGGAGATATATTGCGAACAGTGATAAATAAAAAAAAAACTGAAATAAAATAAAAAAACCCTATCCTTCCTAACTCCCCCCTCCCCAAAAAAAGCTTAGAGGATAAGAAGCCAGAAGAAATAATTTGATTCTGGAAAAAAATATATGTATATATATGGTTGAATAGTTGAAGTGAGATTAATATATTTTCAAGAAAAAAAAAATGACCAAACAGACCAAGTGAGAGTAATATTCTTTCAATAAACAAAAGTGTTGAAATGGGCCAAGTGAGACTAATAGGACTACAATAGAAATAAAAAGAGCCAAGGCAGACTAACTGAAATTTGCAGCGAGTGTTCAACGAAAATAAAAAAGCAGAAAGGATAAAATAGGTCTGCTGAGATTGATATGCCTCTGTGAATTTATCATTCTGCAATACTAACTTGAAAAGTACAGCATTTGATCAAGTATTTTTGATAAAATCACAAATACTTCAAATGAATCGTCGAAAATCTTTGCATTTTTGATATTGAACAGATTTGTTTTGAAGTTTATTTCGAGAATTAAATTTGAATTCTAAGAGTCGAAATTGCTAATTTCGAGAAATCGATCAAATATATATTTTTTCTTTCCACTCCGTTAAGCAAATATTTATGATGAATTCATCAAAATTATCAAATGCTAGTAAAAAAAAAAAAAAAAAAAAAAGATTAAATAAAGCAATTTTTTTCTCCTCCCGAGAAACAAAAATGGGGAAATAAAAATTTTGGAGAGAAAATAACTTTCAATCAGTCAGCAATGACATTGGTTAGAAAAAAAAGGACGCGATAATTGATTATTGAAGAGTGATAGATTATAATTAGAACTTTATTACAATTTTACAGCAAATCTTATCATGATTCCTCCATACCAATCATTAGAATTGATGCATGCAAAACTAAGTAATAAATTTTAAAAAAAAAAAAAAGAAAAAAAAAGAAAAATACAAAATTTCCATCAAATAGAAAAAGCAAAAGCATGTTGGCTGTTGAAAGCGTAAACACAGTTTTTATATTTTTTTAAAACAAAGATTTAATTAGATGAATAATTATGATAATTTTCAATGAGCGTTCATTTATTGATTATTATCAATTAATTAAAGCTTTTCATTTCCAAATTAACTTTTGTCTAAATGTAATGCTTCGTCTTAACCATTTATGTTTTGTTAACAAAATTTATATTTTATGAGAAAATTTTATCCAAATAGAAAACTTTTTATACTGGAAAACGAAAGAAATGGAAGAGTACAAAAATAATTTAATTAATAGCGGAATAGAGGACAAAAAAAAAAATTATTACAGTACGTTTTTTCCTGAAAATTCTACCATTTTAGCTATTTAAAATTTATGATTAATAGAAATTCATAATATCTTGGCAAATATTTTTCTACAACTCTTTTTTTCTTTCTTTTTTTTTTCATTGTTTTGGAAGCATAAAAGATGATGATGAGATCCTAATTCAAATTTCGATTATAATTTTTTATTAAAATATCTGAAATTATAAACAATGATGCATTCTAACTAATTCAAAAATTTTTACAAAAAAAACTTTTCAGTACGATTTAAATGTCAAATCAGTAGCCAAACAAGAACATCATTTTAGCTAAGCTAAAAATAAAAATTAAGAATTACAGTGAAATAATTCCATGAAAAAAGAATGTGGATCTGAAATCAAAAGATTTTATGATAGCTATTAAATAGTATATTACTTTTTGGTACGGGCAGTCGGTCTCCCCGGAGAGATTCATTCGAAAACAAACTTTTTCTTGGCTTCGATGAATTGTAGTTTTGTGATAAAGGGCATAAAATTATATCGATAACAAGGGTAAAAATTCAAATCCAAAAAGGATTTTGTAGAAAATGAAAAAAAATTGAAAGAAGAAAATGGAAAATCAAGAAAAAGGAACAAAAATAAAGACATATCGAGCACTGAAATGATAATTATCAACTGAAAGAGAAAGTTTTAAATTTGATTTTTGCCTATAAACAATTATTAGTGAAAGTAGCAGAGAATAACGATAGAATGGAAAAATAGCATCCGAGAATGGAAATCAGCTAGAATAGTAATAAAATGCTTAAGGCTATAATGCTCAGAACAGAAGTACCGAACATCATAATTAAAACTTATCAATGAAATAGTATAGGTAAAGAAAAGTCCAATTTATAAATAATAATTATTTAATACTTCTTCTAATTATAATTATGTGCTAATATGAATGATTAGCAGTATCAAAAAAAAAAAAAAAAAAAAAGGAAAGAAAAAACGGAATTATAGACAAGTAACTGAATGAAATTTGGCAAGTTAATTGAGCCTTTGTTTCAAACGAATTTTAGAGATGACAGACAAATCCTGAAGGACTACGAATGAAACGAAAGTTAGTTATATTGGTATTATTCATTTTCAAATCTAACAATATATTTCTAGCATAGTTTTATTTCTTTTCTAAAATTTAACAAAAATAATACCGTATTATTTCTTGTCCATGAAAGCTGGTAATAACTACGGTAATTAATTATAGTAATGAGTATATGTTTATTATTATTATTGTCATTTCAATTAAACAGTTAATTAATTTACTGATAGGCCAGGAAATGAGTGAATAGTTTTCCTATTAATGAAGAATTCGAAAATCTCTACCACTTACAAACTATTACTATCTTATAAAAAATGTGCGGAAAAAAGATCTTTATTAGAATTGAGAATTCAGTACATTTTTATTTCCTTCTTGCATTTCTTTTTTTGGATGGAATTGCTCAAATTATATCCGAGAAAAGGAGGGACAAAAGAACAGTAACGATAGAACTTATCTAATAGTAATTATTTGAAGAAACAAAAAAAAAAAAATGAAAAATAATTTTGAGAAACAGAGATTTAATTCAGGAAGCTATAAATACTCATTATCATTCAGTCCTGATTTCTGCTGTGACCGAGACCTAAACATTTGCGATAAAAGTTTTTTTTGATTTCTTTTATATATATATATATATATATATATATATAAAAGATATATATATATATATAAAAGATATATATATATATATATAAAAGATATATATATATATAAAAGATATATATATATATATTTCAAAAGTTTTATGAAATCAAAAACTTATCATCCGAACAATTGCTGAGAAAATTTTGCTTTTTTCTAATAATTAATTAGCACTGAAATTGAACAACTGATACCGGTTTAAAATGATTAAAATGTTTGGTCAATGATTGCAAAAATAATTAGCATTCTTTGTTTATTTCAATGAAATGAGTGAAATCTTCATCCGTTTCAACTAATTTTATGTTTTATTTCGAATTTTTTTTTTCTTTTTCTTTATGTGTTCGTTTCGAATAATTTAAATGAAAGTTTTGATTTCGTTTTGAAGAGATAATTTTAAATGTTTTACTTTTAGATGAGAAAATTTTTCGTTGAATATTCTTTTGCTGTTTCTTTAAATGATGATAATTTTACAACGAAGAATTATCCATTTGAAACTATTTGTTACTTTCTAAGAACTTGCAGCTCATTTCATACGATCGATCATCCCCAAACGTTTATTTTTCCTTTCCCCAATCTTCTCCCCCGATCTTTCCCGGCTCATTCCCGCTCTTCCTCGACTCTCCTCCTGCTCCTCTCCGCTTTCCGACATTTCAATCTGCTCGGCATTCCACTCCCAATAACATCTTATCTTCATTAAATCATTAATTATTTTACCTAGCCTTTTCTGTTTCATATTCTTGCTTTCTTAAAATTAACTCAATTCCAGCTTTTTTTTTTCTGATTTTATATTAAATTCTCTTTATTCTCATATCTACGCCTTTCCTTCTAAAATTTATCATGCTTTGGTAAGTTGTGAATTATTCAAAACTTACCAGTAATTTTTCCGTGATAAGGTATGATAAAGGTAATATAGATATCAAAATATTCATGAAAATTAAAGTATTTTTCAATAAGAAAAAAATTTAAATATTTCAATTTCTTTTCATACAACTTACCTAAGAATACATGCAAATCTTATAGATTGATTAATTTTATTTTTAAGCTATATCTAGACATATTTAGATTTAGATTATTTGAGCTATATTTAATAAATTTGATGAAATGATTTTTCACTTAATTTTAAACTCTGCTGCAAAAATATTTCAAAAAGTTCCAATTTAATTAATTTTTTGTGATCTATGAATTTTTGAAGTTTTAGTGGTTAATTGTTTTGTCCATTTTGTTTCAGATAAAAGATAAGATATAAAAATATTCCATTTATAATTTTCAAAATATTAATTTCCTAATAAAAAAATGCGATCTTTTTATGATTGTTTTCTCTTGAAGGATTATTTTAATTTAACATGAATACACCTGTAATTAGCCTCTCATATGAATCCAAATCAAAATAATCAAATAATATTTTTCATCAGTGAACATTTGTATGCAATTGATTCAAATGGTATGAAGTTAAAAAAAAAAAAGATAATGATCGTTCATATTTTTCCATCCACGGCTTAACTATAGAAAATTGCATGATTATAATGGTGTTTTAGGAGAAATTATGTTTAGTAATAAGCACGCAACTAGGATAATATTAGAAATCGTTTCAAAAAATTCCACTCTTTGTTTTATTAGTTTTATTTTTTTTCTGCAATTTTGATATCAGAAGTTTCTTATCATATTTACTTCTTGTATGATTGGATGAAAAAACTTTGTAGCAATTCAATTTTTCCATTGAAAAATTAAATTTATTACTTAACTATTCTAAATCGTGTAATCCGGACAAAAATAATAACGGATATATTATGCTACACAAGTAAGTATCATTCTTATCATGCCAGCACTTCTGTTTCTAAGCAATTTTCATACAAAATCATTTTTTTTTTTTATCATGCTGAATGTTAACATTAATAATTTATAATTAGTTAAAACAACTAACACAAGTAACGTTGTTTCCGAATGAATAAAAACTAATAATATTCACCTTAAAATTTAACAACCTTTTCTTTTCTATATTTTCTGGATGTTTTTGAAATTTTACTTTTCCGGTTTTTTAAAGGAAATTAGAAATTAGTAATAAAATTCGATCATTATAAAATCTTTGAATATTACATTCACTGATAATTGATTCTGGAAAAAGATCTTTTTCTTCAGAATTAGAAGTAAATGATAACATTAATTCGGAATATTTATTGGTAACGGCCGTAGCACAGTGATATTTGTAGCGAATTCTTTTCTTTTTCTTTATACAGTCAGAAAAATCCAACAAAAATGGCAAGTTTTAAATACTGAAGTTTCATTAACAATAAATTAAAATGAACAACTTAGTTTTAAAGTAATTACGATCACACTCTCATTTTTCTCCAAAATTGAAATTAAATTATTAAATGAATAACTTTCAACACTCTTAAACTCTGTCAAAATTTTCGAAAATTTAAAAATTGTATAAATTTCCTTGCAATTGATTTAGTATTAACATAATTGGATTTTTTAAGCATAATAGCAATCATCACGTAGTACCGTGAATGTCTGTCTTGTAAAAATTATGCCCAATCACAGCTCAAACTTATGCAACCATTTGCAACTAAAATAGTTCACTATTAGGTGGAAAGAAGATGCTAAGTTTGTCAATTTAGTAAGAAAATAAGAAATATTTAGAAAAATATTTTAGGCTATTTTGCAAGAAAGTTGAAAAGGAAAAGGATTACTTAGTCTGTTTAGTAAGTAATCCAAAAAGTGAGAAGTGTGAGAAACGAAATTTGAAACTATGTGATTATTTCAATTCCTTTCCAAACAGGACTCTTTTTTAGTTATTAGTCAGTTGGAAGCTTTGCAAGTAATTTTCCTTAAAGTGCTAAAAGCAAGATGGAAACACAATTGCTCCAAGTTAGCCCTAAAATTAACACACTTTAGAAGATAAGAAATTTTTAGCTTAATTTTCTTCTCATTATGAAAATTTTTTGTAACAACAAATTAAGAAATTTACTGAAAAGGTAATAATATAATAAATTTAACGGAATTTCAATAGTAAGAATGAAATTACAATATGATAAGAATTGCCAATGACTAGAAATATACAAACATTATCTTTCCATTTTTTTCAAAAATTATTTATATAACTAACTATATATGAATTTTTAGATCTCATTATGATTAAAAAAAAAAAAGTGGAGTAGATTGATTAAGAAATAGGAAGACAGAATGAATAAGTGTTTCAGGAATTTGATTCGATACTAAATTTTATTAGGAATATCCTGTCTCATTAAATCTACTGCAATTTCGTACTAAATCAAATTAAGCGGAAATAATGCTTTGTGTTAGGTTAGACTTACCAATATTTTCTTCAGATATAGGCAATTCCAATACTTTTAAATGAAAAACAAAAAGACTCCCACAAATTATTGCTAACCTTTTTTTTTTTTTTTTGGAGGAAATTTGGTAGAATTCATCGTTGCGTACTGCTTCTATATTTTAATTTTTGGGATGTTCACATATGAATGAACTGTGAACGTCGTATTTATTTGTAACAACAGAATGAAACAAAAGATAAAATTTATGGAGCATGCTGAAAGTAGTAAATAAAACAATATTTTTTTTTTTTTTTTTTTTTTTTTTTTTTAGAAATATTACGTAAAGCACTTACTATAAAGATCAAGTATATAATTTTTCTGATTGAAAAAGTTAATAATGGCCCCTTTTATATGACATCGCAGTTGATGAATACGTTGGACTGCTCTGGAAAACCCGTTAGACATGTTATTTCGAGGTATGTTTTTTCGTTATAAATAAATCAGTGCAATTGCAGTACTAAAATATGAGTTGATTTTTTTACTTTCCACATTTATTCCCGCCCAAAATTGTCTCGAATAAAGAAAAACTGATAATTTCACAGGGAATCTGATGACACAAAAATATTATGATTAATAATCACTGAAAAATGTATGATTTCGTCCAGAAATGCGAGAACAAGCAATGAGCTTGTAAAAATGGAAGACAGTATAACTGGCCAGGGAAAATAATTTCACCGGCACATTAGCGATAAAAGACAGTACAGTTTTGAAAAAAAAAAAAAAAAAAAAAGCATTACAGATCATTTGAAAATGCAAGTGTATTTAAGGATATGATGAAACATCTTCATGGTTAAATCCAATCAAGATAGGCATATGTTCATTTCTTAGGATTTGCTGCTGGAAGCGAAGCTTGTGCACCGAACTGCTTTTGACATAAATGGCAACTCCATTCTCCTTCCGGAGCTTGTGGAAGCGGTGGCCGCAAACAATAGAGATGGAAGCCACGATCACAATCGTCACAAAATAACAGCTGATCCTGAAATGTATATCTTCCTTAAACTTGAAAACTTTTTTGCATTATAAATTATTCAAAATATGAATATAAATGTATTTGCTATTTGATGGAAAGATCTTCCGCAAAACATCTGTCATCGATGAATTCCACCCATTAAAACTAAATTATATTAAAGCAATAATTCAGATGCCGTTTGATCTAAACGGAAACAGACTAACATCATTATCAGAGAATCCACAAATCGCACAACTTTTACATTCGATGCATTGCCAACCATACTTCCCGGTAGATGTAAGCATGTTATCCGTGAATTTAAGGCAGCTTGGATGTCCTACAAATACCACGAGCTAATCACATGAAAATGTCATGAGAAAACCCAAAACATAACATCTAAATGGAATTTCCAGTCAGACGACATAGCTTACTTTTTTGTAGCAACATCAAATCCAAAAATTACTCATTTCCGCCCACAAAAGTTGAAGTAAGTTTACACTGAAGTTAAAAGTACCATGCTCACTAGAATCTAAAAAGAATTCCTTTTCTTTCTAATAACTGGCACGATGAAATCTATTTTAATGGCACAAAACATGTATGCAACATATCTTGCATGCACGTTAATATGATTTCACTGACCAAGCATTTGCAAGGAAATCAAACAGCGAAAGAAATCAAACAGCGAAAGCCAGAAATAATAAAGGCAAAAAGCATATAATATGACTTGCAACACAGTTACCTGATCTTCCACAATCATGACAGCTTATAAGCTGTTCCGGTTTCATTGTTTTTTTGTTTTGATTGCAATCACCCAAACATAAATCGCAAACCGTAGACACATCGATACTCGGCGACATCACTGAAAAGCACTCATAATGAGCAACCCGCAAGCAACACACACAATGCAACTTTAGCATGCTGTAATGGATACACCATATTTCCCCCAAACAATTGTAACTGGCCGTCATATCTGCTCCACTATTTAGGTACAGCTTTTACCCACGGTGATAATTCTGGGTTGTGCTTATTCCAACAGTACATCATTACAGAAGCACTGCAATCGATAAGCCAATCTTAAAAATTAAGCAATCTTTGACCTTCTGTGGTTTCCAAATTTGAAATGTCTTCAGTTTTTCCGATTTCTTCAAAATACTACGCTTTGTTGTGTTACTGCCGAAAAAAAGCCTCATTGGAGAAAGTTTTTATACTTATTAATATATATAAAAAATACTAATTGGACATTTCCGAAAGCAAATGGATAACAACAAAATGTGTATCACCGAAAACAAGCATTTTTTGATACAGTTATACTTTGAGAAAGTAAACCCGTTTGAATCGTTGTAATGATAAGCCGAGAAAGTTCTGGATGCTACCCGAAGATGACAACTACCCAAATCTTTGTATCCCTCAGCAATAAATAAACTGGTAACCAATAAAGCAAAAGAATCAATCAATACGATGTGCTGGCTGGGGCGTTGTTGACGGACTGACATTATCTGCATGCACATGAGCTCGATGGTAGTTTAAACCTGGCCGACTTTTATACTTAGCACCACATACTGAAAAAATGTGCGGATCAAAGCAATTAAAAGGAACCTCAAATTAAAATAACGTTTCCAGCAATCCGGAAAAGAGAAACCAAAAATGTTTTACTTATGTCAATTAAAGGAGAAAATATGACTTGTTAGCAAGCCATTAATTTTGGGAAAATTTGTGAGAGTTTATAAAGAAATTTTGAAAAACTTACAATTACAAGAGAAAGGTTTCGGATCCGGTGTAAATCCCTGCGTAGGTGGTATATTTACTGATAAGGCTGTGGCATTTTTACGCCCACCCCGACTTCCGCCCGGTCCACCTCTCCTTTTCCGTTTTTTCCTGCCATCTGACCATTCTTCTTCATCTGAAGCTTCTCCTGGATCTTCTTCGCTTGCTTCCTCTACTTCCATATCTACTCCTGACTCTTTAATGATCTGTAAAGACACACTTCTCTATCAGCAGGAAAGAATGGATTGAAATTAATGATCAAACAGCTCCCAAGAACCTCCTTCGGTAATAATGCTGTTACTTCAAACAAAATTAGCTACTAGCTTTTATGTCTAGAAATATTCTGGACAACGAATTAAATATAAGCTTCATTAAAAAATTTACATCAAAATGCGGCATTCCTTTTTTATTGTCATTGTTCTTCACAGAATTCTGTGTAAAAGGATCTGATATTGAAACTTACATAGACTTTCCTTCTTTCGGTAAAATGATTTTCTAGTGATGAATTTGCCATTGCTGTCAGTGACTGAAAATCAGTCGGATCTGGAAAGAACATTGAAGGGGTAAAATTTAGGTAGCATATATAACAAAATTGTGGGATAAATAAAGTGAAGCTACAAGAAATTCGCTTTCTTAAAGGAATTTAAAGAAAAAAATTCATTTTTGTCAATAATTAGATGACTTCTCTAATACAAGAAAAAAATTACTTCAGCAAAAAAGCAAGTGGAGGATTCAATAATTACCTTGACCAACTGAACTAGCTTGATTTATTACATCACTGATTGTTGGATTACATTCTAATATATATTTCATTTCCGTTGCATCCGATGTCGGAGCCGATTTTCGCTTTTTCCAACGTCTGCTACCATATATACAATACTGTTAAAAAATTAGCATTCAGGAAGGTAACTTTTTATAATTTAAAAAGCAAGGCTAAGACTAAAAAAAATCCGATCAGAGGATCAAGTATGCTACATTTTCAACTTGGATGAGGAGATATTTTGAATGCTACAAAAAACTGGTATGAACACCTATCATTATTACCTTTATAGTGACCATAATAAGGACAACACAACAATAATTACTGCTACAGCAAAACACAACTAAACCGATTGTACAAAGAATGCCACTAAACAAACAAAGAAACAAACAACAACAACTTAAGTTTTATAATTGCATTCATAACAGTAACTATAAATTAATAAAAAGGATAATTAAGTGGGTTGCTACTAACGGTTATAAAAATTAATGTTACTACAATTAAGAACAAGACAAACAGTAATGCTAAATATGCTATGTATTAAATAGAATGAATTTTTTTGTGAGAAATGCAAAAAAAAAAAAAAAAAATGAGGAAAAAAAAAAACGTAGAAATACTTGTCGCTAAGGCACTGCTCACAGTACGAGCGGTGAAAGCTAATCTCAGCTTAACCTGTGATAGTTAACAAACAATTAACTAAATGTAACCCTAGCATTAATAAAAAAAAAAAATCAGAATGATACATACTGGAACTCCGTGGACTATTTTGAGCTTACTAACTTACAGCAAAATTTTAAAGTTTCGTAATATTTAGCAGACAACGTGACATCAATAAAGTAATAATTGCTTTACTTACATTTCACTGGCTTAGGAAAAAATACTTTTCACTTTGAAAAATGTCGCCCAAATGCTCTATACAAAAAAAAAAATTTTTTGAAGATTTAACCTTAAAAAGGATCTTCATTCATGAAAAAAAGAGAGAGAGAGGAAAAAAAAAAGAAAAGAAAAGAAAGCAAAAAAAGAAAAACCTGTGACGGATTCGATGGTGGATAACGATTTGACAGTTCATAGATAGCATGATGTGATGGATGTTGAGCTATCCCAGTTTGAGGATCTAGCACCGTGTATCGACCCTTTCGTTCTGTTTCAACTCGACTGTTCCATTTCGAGCAATTTTTCATCATTTCTATATACAATGATTCTGATATCATCCTTGTCCTAAAAAAAAAAAAAAAAAATACATCAGTTCAGTGTAAATCATCAGTAGTCTAGTAGCATCATCTTCCACACTTGGCCACAACCTTCAACTCTCTTGCTCCTCCTAAATCATTAATAACCTAGCAAGGTAAGCAGTCTAACCGATAACAGTCTAACCACCAAAGATCATTGCCCACAACACTGCCACATTGATTTTCAAGAAATTTGCTTGGACGAACCATTTAATTCATCCACATATGGTTCGGCCAGCCGAAAAGTTGTTGGAAACTAATAGGTGGCTGGAAAGCTTAGAAATACTTGCATTCATCAATTCTGAATTCGGAAAGTTCACTTGGAACTCCAGTGGAACTTCTCGCTTATTTCCAGTTTGGTTAATTATCACCATTTTAATTATCATATCTCTGCTTTCTCCTTCTTCGTTCGTTTTTTTTTTTTTTTTGTTATACTCAAAAAGTGGTTGAAGCTCATATTTATGATTAAAATTAATAAAAATTATGTTTACTGTAATTTAATTTTCTTAATCTGAATAAAAATATCAATAAGAATTCTTGTACTATTTTTCTCGATTGTCCCATCTTGGTATTATAGCTTATGTGAACTGATTCTGTCTTGTTCGGAATTGAGGAGAAAAGGAAAATATTCGGAATTTTCAATTTCATTCAGTTTGATAAGTGAATTTGAAGTGAGTTATCGCTATCAATGAATCAATCAAGCATCGCTTCATTTTTGTCTGCTCAATTAGTTGATTGATGAAGATGCTAACCGCTCGAAAAATAGAAGATTTTGCTATACAAGCAAATGTGCTGCTTCTTAGTCTATTCCTCACTTTCTAATAGAGATAGAGTTACATTACATCGAATAAAAATCCAAATTTGATAAATTTCGCACTTCTGTTAACGAAAATTTTTGAAAAAATTACTCTGTAATAAAAGGTATTGTGAAAATATATTATGCCATAATGATATTCACTACAATTTCCGTAGACTTTGATTCTCAAGTTTCTTACGCTTTTCTTTCCTTTTCTTTTTTACTATACTAAGCATAACGATAGGTACTTCTGCTATTTTTTTTTTTTTTAATTAGTTATGAATTATTTCTATTGAAGAATCGGAACAATGAATATTTCTGGTGGTTTCACTAATAAATTCTTGCAACAGTTCATTATCAATAGCAGTGTTAAATGCTTTCTACGTTGCTCCATTCGAAATTCATCAATTTATGATGTAAGTTTCACTGATTTTAACATCTATCCTAATTATTTCATCTTTTTCGCGTGTCTGATGCTATGAATGGGATAGCAGAACGAGTAATGGAATATTAATTCTGCATAAAATTTGAGCTCAAATCAGCGAAGAGATAATTACATATTAGTGAATGAATGAATGAATGAATATATATGAAGAAAAATACTTTCGACGGGAAATAAAATTGTTCGAAAAAAATGAATTTACTTTAATATCTGAAAAAAAAAGATATACTTGAGGCGTTCCGCTGAGTTAAGTTAATTTAAAATTTACTTCAGAAGAACTTTAAATTTAGAATTTGCTTAGAATAAATAGGTCATCGATAATTTAGCCAAGATTTTTTTCTAACTAGTGCAAATTATTCTTGATCTTGATTCAAATTCTTGACCTCATTTGTTTATTACCTCTTACATGTTTGGCTGTAAGGGAAAATAGTGTTATGAATCAAAATATCGCATTTTTGGTCAGTTTTTACTACTATAGGTATATATGCCTTTATCAAAAACCTAATTTATTATTTTAGAGAAGACCTGTGAGCATTATCTTTCATTGTCTGTTATTTTCAAATATAAATTAAAAAAGATCATTAGAGAGAAAGATTTATTGAAGTAACAATAATGACGACTTCAGGTTGACAAACTACCAGATGTTTCTTCAGGAAAAGGTCCAAAAACAGGGAAGAAAATAGAGAGTTGGCGAAATTCCATTATTGGACTGGTACTTGTTTTTCCAGATTGAAACCTAATTTTTCAGAATTTAAGTTGACGTGGAAGAGAAGGAAATGTGTAAATTGAAGGGACCGCTAGTTTTTAAAGTTCATTTTCAGAAGTAACATTATATATATATATATATATGTATATATTTTCATTTTCAGAAGTAACATTATATATATATATCCCTTATATATATATATATATATATATGTATATATAAGGGAATGTTTTCAGGGTGCACCACTGCTGGCATTTGCTCTTGGTGCATGGCAGTTGCAACGACTGCAGTGGAAAACAAATTTGCTGAAAAAAATAGACGAAAGAATGAAGCAAGAAGTTATACCATTTCCAGATGATAAGTGATACTTTATAATTATTTCGAAAGATTTTCATTTCATTAAGGTACACATCAATTAAATTTTTGGGTTTTCCCCTTAAAAAAAAAAAAGGGTATTTAGGGCTGTAAATTGCATATGAATCGTACATATGATTAAACGTCTGATGAACAAGCATTTAAATTCGATGAACTTTAGCTTGTCGCTACTGGACGATCTTGAATATGCGAAAGTAAAAGTAATTGGTGAATTTCTCCATGACCATGAATTTTACGTGCAACCAAGGCAGCGATTCGATGAAGGTAAGCTTAAATTATGCGATATACCTGCTTCGTTTTTTGTGTTATCAAAAAAAGAAGCAAATTACTGTTTAAATTATGTGTAGAAGCAAAGAATGAACCTTTCAGGTAGGGACGAAACGAACAGACCACCCGTAAATAATTTTGGTAGCGCTGGTGCGCAAGTTATCACTCCGTTTAAGCTTTATCCGTCAGGGTAAATTTTCAATATAAAACAGTTCATTTTAAGATCAAATTAGATGCTGTTGATTTAATTTCTCTCTCTGTAGATTTATTATTTAACCATCAGGAGACAGAAAATTGGACATTGATCCATGTTTGATTGCTATAAAAAATTCTTGAATTTTTTTCTCACGAGCTATGTGTGAAACTTCTTACACAGCCATATCATTTTGGTGAATCGTGGATGGGTACCTCCGCAAAAGATTGCTCCCACGAGTCGGGTTCAAGGTCAAGTCCAAGGACAGGTCACGTTCAACGCGATAGTTCGGCATACGGAAAAGGTTGTTCATAATTATATTACAGATAATTATAATTTTTTAACCCTAATTTTAGACGCCATTCTTTATCTAAAATTTCATTCCAATTTTATAAGCTTGCCCAGGACGAGGATTGTTCATAAGCCTGAAGGGAATATGTTATTTGCTGCATTTAGCATTGTCAGTATTGTATTTTAGAAATAATCTTACATCTTTCTTTATTTTTTATCAAACGTCGAATGTACAATGTATATAGAACTGTCCAACAATTATGCTTTGTCTTTCCAAAATTTATTTTAAATCGATTTCAGAGGCCAAATTTCATCCGAAGAAATGATCCTGATAAGGATCTTTGGTTTTATACTGATGTTAGACAAATGGCAGAGAAGCACGGCACGCTTCCTATTCTCGTTGACGCATGCTATGGTGAGGAAATTTGAATTCCTGCCTGGTCACATCAAAATTCAAAATTAGAAATTTTTCTTTAAATGTCTCTGATGATGCAATAATTGTTAATTTGTACAAAAATCATGAAATGAAATTAATCTAATTCTCATTTCAGACTCTACTATTCAAGGTGGTCCGATTGGTGGTCAGACACGAGTCACCCACAGAAATGATCACATGATGTATGCTTGTTTCTGGTTAGTTTCTATTAATTCATAATATATTTCCTCTTGAAAGAAGAATTCATTTTTAATACTTCAGTTTTCTTTCAGGTTCTCTATTGGAGCGGCGACATTGTATGGTTGGTTTCTTTAATTAGTCCTTTGGGTCGGATTTTGAAATATAATTCGTATTTCTGAATGGATTGAGAATGAATCTCAGCAGGTACAAGTGGGACGGAGATTTTCGTGACTTTATTTCTAATTTCTTTTGGATAAAGCTTTCGACTGTCCCAATTTTTTAATTTATTTGTTAATGAAAAGTTTTCAAAAGTCACTTCGTCGTTTCATTTTTCCTTTATCGCAGCTTAAAACTCGCCACAGCGTTGCAGTTCTTTTGCTGTATCATGTTGTAAATGTGTGGGTGAAATATGATTGTTGATAAAACTGATGGTAAAGTCCTTTATATGTGACAGAATCTTTTACTAGTACGATTGACATTGATGTTTGAAATAAGTTATGGAATTTTATACGTCGAATTTTAAATGAATAATAAAGATGGAGTAGTTTTCTGGGAAGAAAACATGTTAGGAGAATTAATTACGGTCAAGCCTTAATTCCACTTCTGCGTGTCCTCAAACATAAATAGCTGAGAAACTAGACTGAAGTCTTGCTGCTCAATTTTAAAATATGATAAAAGAAAATCAATCAATGTCCACTGATATTCACCTTTTCTTTCCTTGTTATTATCAGTATTTTGTTTGTTATAGGTTAAAATCGTTTGTAACTAATTCATTTAGTTCTTGCTACCTACTGCTAGTGTAGCTTTCAGTTCCATATACTTGTTTCCTTAATTGTTGTTTTCACCTCAAATTATTTATTAACTGTTTTCTACGGATGAATCATACATCATAAACAAATTGCTGTACCAACTCTAAATCAATAGTACTTACGAAATGCTAATGGATATGTTTAGGTCAATATCCTGAAAAAAAAAAAAAAGAAAATAAAAAAGGACAGATACTGATAAAGCATACAATATAGGAAATATTTAGTGTTTTATAAAAATGATATGACAATCTGCGAGGGGTTTTAAAATGTTCATATTTCAAATAAAACAAATTTCGAATTTTAAATTTTTTTAAATAAAAAGAAAGTAATAAATAAAATAAATTTAATTTCACATAGTTTTGTACATATAATATCCTCACCTCGGGTAGTATAACGAGTAGTACTTATTCTAATACGTGTAAAATAGAGGAGGCATTATAACTGATATCACAATTCACTGCTATCTACAAACGTATGTAAAGTCTAGCAAAATCATTACGTTATTTGGGATAAATAAAGCAGCACACTTTTCTATCGACATTAAAAACTATGAACAGTTCTTTACAACGAAAATAACAAATATATCTCATCAAAAAGTAATATCTGAAGTAAAATGAAGAATTTTCCTACCTAATACTCATCCCATATTTGCAAATTTCTCGCAAAAATTTGTTTCCACATCCTTACTATCAGTTTTGGAATGCTTAGATATCCTGAGGACTAGGACGGAGGAGGAACGTCATGAAATGAAGCTGAAAGCCAAATTCGGAACAAAAATTATAAACACTATCGAAAAATGCTTTAACATGAATTATAGCATGGTATAAATTTTTTTCGGTATGCGTAAAATGAGTGAAACATTACAAAGTGAAAGAGATTTATAAATGTCACAGAGTTTCTAAGTTCATAAGTGAACTTCAGTTCATGAACATTCATGACCTAATTTACGACTTCGGCATGAATGTCAATGAATCTATGAACACTTATAAACTTATGACTTATGAACATTTATGACTTATGAGTGCTTCTGAATTTATGAAATTATAGATTATGTATGACATATGAGCATTTGTGAATGAGAGCAGATGAAACAATGGAAATAACCGATTTGCGAATGTTACTAATGCATTTTCAACGAATATTTTCGATCTTTCCTCAGGAAAATCAGAGACACTTTTTATTATCATAACGCGTAACATTCTGCAAAAAATAATTAGCATTTAAAAATTTTAATTAAATTTCACTAGAAAAGAAATAAACGAAATCTCTTTGACTGGATTTGCAAGCAGAGAAGAAAATATTAAATTCATGCTTTTGTACTTCGAATATACTTTCCTTTTTTTACACTTACCACTTCTTTTTTTTTTTTTTTGCACTTCCTCACTCTGAATTAGCAACAGTGATACACTTTTCCCTTCCAAGCTTTTTTTTTTTTGTTGTTCAAAAGAAAGGAGCTACTGCAATACAGTGATCTGAATTTAATGGAACATTCGTCTAATTAATCAGAACAATTCGGAATATTTAATTGATTAATTAGAATAGTCCGATGAACTAACTGGCCATCATTGGCTCCATTTCCCATCCAAAAATCGAACAAAAGAAAGGATGAAATTTAAGACAAAAGCAAATTAACGACGCGGTGAAAAAAAAATGCGGCCTGGCCGTGAATTGTCGTTCCTTTTAAGTGGTAGTAATTGGAATCCGTTTCGCACTATCATTAAGATTTATCCATTGTTGGAACTGGTTGGTTGGTGTCATTGGTTTCGTTATCCTGACCTTTAGCTTAAGCTCAAACTCGTATTGAGCTTGAAAATTTGGCACTGCGATATTTTTCATAGGATTTAATCCTAGTGTTGCAGCTTTTAATTTTTAAGCTTGTTAGTGAGCTTCGAATTATCGAACTCCTTAAGATTGCTTCTTACTTCATTTCATTGGCCTTAAAGTTCTAAATTTGTTCTTCTCAGGTTTTACCTCAGGCTTGAGATTGGTCCATTGTTTGATTTTAAGATTTGTTTAGAAACTTGAAATCAGCTGATTGCTTTATCCTTAAGATTTAGCTTCGAATCTAATGGTAGTCTACATAAAGTTTTAGCAATTCTGCTGCATTTTGATGTAAAGTTTCATATAATTCTTGCAGTAATTTTTATTTCTTTCATTTTATGGTGAATTATTTTTGAAGCTTTTTTTTCTTTAGTAATTTCAATGGTAGTGAATGTTTATGCAACATCGGCAACTGTGGAACAGTGCTCACGAAATGAACTTCTAGCATTTGTCAATAATTTCTTGCGGGTACGATTTTTCTTTTGCCGAAAGTAAACCTTTTTCTTTTTTCTTTTTTTTTTAAATTGAAGGACAAGGGAATTTTTTTTTTTCAACAAATCCTGTCACTTATGAAATAATATCTACATAGGTTTGTAAATAATTTTTAATCGCTTACAAATGAATTATTGATACCTTATTAGTGTAGAGATAAATTATTATCAATATATGCTATATGTTATATCTGCTTCATATTAGTGGTTTAACTGTTTAATTAAATTATTGGTGTGTAGTAATTAGATTCAAGTCTAGCGACTGTAGCCGTAATTTCTTTCCCCCGTAAATTTGCTATGTCGCTTTGTAATAATTTAATTAATAGAAAATGGCTGATAAGCTCAGTGGTTTCATCGCTGTGTTGCTAAGAAAGTATACACATTCGTGTGTGTGTGTGTGTGTGTGTGTGTGTGTGTGTGTGTGTGTGTGTGTGTGTGTGTGTGTGTGTGTGTGTGTGTGTGTGTGTGTGTGTGTGTGTGTGTGTGTGTGTGTGTGTGTGTGTGTGTGTGTGTGTGTGTGTGTGTGTGTGTGTGTGTGTGTGTGTGTGTGTGTGTGTGTGTGTGTGTGTGTGTGTGTGTGTGTGTGTGTGTGTGTGTGTGTGTGTGTGTGTGTGTGTGTGTGTGTGTGTGTGTGTGTGTGTGTGTGATATATTTAAGTTATGCTGTTTTGAAATGTTCATCACTTGATGATAATCAGTACAAATAAATCCTTAAAGATTTGAACAGTAGTAGTAGGGGACTGTAAAGTTAGTCGCGGATGAAAGAAGAGTTACGGAGGAAGTATCTAATATGCCTAAATAGCATAGAATTAGTTTATTTAATATTTGTGGAATGTGATTTATAAAATTAGATTTATTGTGTTTCTTTTCTCTTTATAGGCAAATTTGACACGTGTTGAAGAGATGTCTTCAGGCGCTGCATATTGCCAACTAACAGAATTACTTTTTCCGGGAAAAATCTCTTTGAAAAAAGTGAAGTGGAATTCACGGAATGAAGTTGATTGGATTGCTAACTGGCGTATCCTCCAAACAGCTTGGAAAGATCTCGGAGTGAAAAAGGTAGATATACATTCAGTATAAGTGAGAGCTTCAACTGCTTTAACTATTGCTACTGTAATATTTGTTTCTTATCTGTGCTTCTTTCTACATTGTCAACGATGAAATAATTTCCATCTTTTTTCCCACCTTTATCACTTTTCTGTTCTTGCTAATAATAAGGCGTAGTATTTGCTTAGTCTGACAAATTTCCCGGTAGAAATCCTCTCGCTTCAACGCTCGCGTCTTCTGCTCTCTAGATGTCATTCAGATATTTTTCTGACAGTGGAATAAAAGAACGAAGTGGAAGAGATTAGGTAATAGAAAGAGAGAGGAAAAAATGCCACAATACCTCATTCACTATTTGTGGCCTACAAACATTTCGTGGAAATAGTTCGAAATCTAATGGCTAACAGGTTGCTGAAGTTATGACCTGCATTTTCTTCACTTAATGTGTGTATTTTATTGCTTCTGGTTTCCATTTTCGGCTCTGTCCAAAATATAAAGGCATTCTTTTCAACTTATTTTTTTAATTCCAATCCTACTTTTTTTTTAGTAAAAAGGTATTCTTCTATAGTTATCCTATAAAGGGAAATGTAAATTTTGGCTTTACCATTATTTATCGCTATTTCATGTTTAAATAGATGTCAAAAGGATGAGTTAATTTAGGCAGTACCAGTCGAACGTTTGTTACGAGCAAAATTTCAAGATAATTTCGAGTTTTTGCAATGGTTTAAAAAATTTTTTGATGCAAATTATGACGGTCATCCGTATGATGCACTACTAGCTAGAAATGGCGAGGTTTATTGTTTGCTTTTCTCATTCACTTATTTTTAAATTTCCAGTGCTACAATGTTATGATATATTTGTTTCTGTCATTTGATGCATAATTATAATTAGTATATAACCGCACTAATTTCTGCCGCTATTGCAGCCGCTCCCTGCAAGTTGGACAACATCATCCAGATCAGTTGCAACAAAACCTTCTATGAGTGGCAGAAATAATTCTCTCATCACATCGGCTAGAAGTA
Organism: Setaria digitata; assembly: GCA_003640385.1. Taxonomy (NCBI): domain Eukaryota; kingdom Metazoa; phylum Nematoda; class Chromadorea; order Rhabditida; family Setariidae; genus Setaria; species Setaria digitata. The sequence goes on along the minus strand of RCAB01000240.1, from coordinate 50,802 downwards.
CTAATTTAATGTTTTACACTTCGAATTTGCCAGTATTACTCTGGTTCCTGCATAGTTTTTTGTCCTCTCGACATTATTTTTGTAATACATCATAAAAGTTTCGAGACGTCACCGGTTTCAGGAACTCCATGTAATACTTTAGGAGGTACCGCAGCTGCAAAAAATCCTACAAATACCGTAACTTTGCAACGCAAATATGAGCTTATGGTGAGTTCCTTTTTTCTTTGGAATTTTTTATTTTACTGACTTTCACCGAGCGTGAAGTGCCTGTTTTGCTAGCGTAAATATAAAGTGGAGAGGACCATAATTTGGTCTTCAAGATCTGCAGTATGTGTTGCGTAGACTACCCTGTTTTCCTTGATTGATTATTATTCATGAACATTTCCTGCTGTATGTTGTAAAAAGTTTCACTGTTTGCAACAGATCTTTTTAGATTCAGGAATTGAAAGAGAATTTGATGGAACTTACTAAGCAGAGGGATTTTTACTATAGCAAGCTGCGAAAAGTTGAGGTACTTTGTCAGAAAGCGGAAGATAGCCTTACTATTCCCCGAGAACAAGTCCTGGAGATTTTATACGAAACTCAGGTTATCTTTCTTTTGATCTTTGAACCATGACTAATAGTTCAACAAATAGGCTGTCTAACATCTGATTCACTTCAACGTTCAGTAAAACCGGAACGAAATATATGCTTATACTTATGCAGGATTACATTTAGGAAGGTTTTGCCGTTGTTGATGAGGAACTTTATAATGGAGCAAGTGGGAAAATTGATAGCACTGATTCAAAAATGAATGAAACAGATTTGACACATCAGCTCACTCAGGATAAAATCGACTTAGATACTTCTGAAACTTTCTGATTAATCATTGCTTTATGTTTGGCCGATTGCTTATCTCTGCATTATCATGGATCTTTTGTCCTCCATGTCTTTCTTTTCTGCTTTACTCTGCATTTCCTGCTTCCGCTGCGACATTTTTATTACTGTCGTTGTACTGTCTTATTATGTTTATTTATTTCGTCCTTCCCCCTCACCGCCGCCATTTCTGGTAATTCAATAATTTACTTTTCTTTCAATATTTATTGACATTTATCAAATTGAAAGTAGCCGCTCAGTATTATTTTCCTTATCCTTCTCTCACAGATTTGTTTTTGTCATTTACTAATTATCGGGAAAGGTGGTTCGTAAGTCTCTTCATTGGGTAGTTATTTTATAATTGTTTTCGAATTCTTTATACCATTTCAAATAGAAAATTTCGACGAGATGAAGCATATCGGGACTTAATTTTGAATTTTCATTTTTGCGGCATATCTTTCAACTGAGAGACACTTTTATATTTCTTTCAATGCGTTGTTGTATGGCGTCGTACTTTCAGTCAAACAAAAGTACTTCATAGATTGAGCTTAAATCCGCATAACACAGATTGCAGTGTTCTCCTTCTTTAGGCATATGATTTATTAGTATTTCCTTCACTGGATCTCCGTTACTTGTCACACTACTTGGTATCATTCATGCTGCTTCTTTAATTTGTTTTACTCTCTGGATAAAAATTGAACATTGCATGAAATGTCAGATTATCTCTCTTCACAATTTTATTTTCTAATTCACAAAAATGCTTTATTATATGGATTGCAAGTTAATCTAGAGTAATCGTATTTGCTCAGAAATTCCGACTGATACTCTTCAATACATTCTATCAAGCACATATCAATTTCATCTCTGCTTTTCTTAGCCTAAATTTTTTTTTTTTTTTAATGCCTCACTCACGAAAATGCTTGCCTTCTTGCAGCTGGATCTAATATACATTGTATCTTGGTCTTTATTTATTAATTGTTTTATTTAAAACAGATGCATAGATGAAAATTCTAGAACATTTTGAATCTTAATAGCCAAATTTCCAGCTTAAATGAATAAAGTAGAATATTAAATCGAAAATATTTAAGACAAAATAAGATTTATCATTAAATGGGCAGTATTACAATTATATTGTAACATATCATGAGTTAACATTGTTATACAATTAGTCATTGATACGAGAGACATTTCCATATCACTTGTTTATTCTTCACTTATTTATTATTTATTTAGCTATTATTTATACAAGCACATTTTCTGTCATAGCCTATGTATTTATTCTTTCGTTTTAATAAATACTATGAAATTTCTTGACACATAGCAATATTTGAATTTTTCCAGTTATAAATAAATGTTTATGGATAAAACTTATGACTCAGTAAATACATGAACGATGGTGATAACTGGTGACGCACTTCATTTTTTCTTATTAGCTGTAATGATAAGATGACCTTTGGTAGTAAGACTCGATTTTAATGTTGGAATCTCAACATCTGGTGGTAAATTGTACGTTCGACTAATTTCTCGTTTTATCTCACCAATTTGTCCATCCTTTGCTTCTCTTGAACAACGAATAGCCAACTGATCACCGATCACTTTAACCTGTGCATGGAGTTTAATTTTTTACTTACGAAATAATTGTCTAAATTAAATTTCATAAAAAGAAAGCATTTAATTTTAACATGAAGTTCAATTGTTTCTCTAACTTGTTCTCTTAATACAACATTATTTCAGTCCTTAAAATGTCAAAAATGCTCAAATGTAACAAAAATTTTGGAAAATAATTAGAAAAAATGAATAAAAAAAAAAAAAAAAAAAAGACTTACTTCGATTTCTTTTGGTTGAAAATAGACAGCTTCAAGTGTCACTTGAAATTTTTCATCAGTATTGATAACTTTTACCGTGCCATCATCTTTATTAAGTGGCCAGTCCCACTGACTTATCTTTTTTAAACCATCCGAAAAGCCAACATTAATTGTTGTCATGCTTAGCGACACTTCAATATACTACAAAATTTTCTCATTGTGCTTTTAATAAAAATTCTTCAAAAAAAAAAAAAAAAACTATATATATATATAAATATATATGTAGCTATATATATATATATATATATATATATAGTTTTTACACAAAAAAACATTCATTTATCATCAGATTTCATCAAATTTTTTTCAACAATGCTAACTGGATGTTGTAAATATGAATGGATAATATTGTCAAAAATTACCGATTCAAGCATAAATTTCATTATTCATATCTTCAATACTATTTCTTTTTTTTTTATCCCATTAGAATAGAAAAATGATCTTATGATTTGAAAAGGAAAAAGACGATTTTTTATTATTAATTCTCCTTATTTTTTCCCTCAATCAATTTTGACGATTAATTTTGATTTCTCAAGGCAGCAAATGCATGGAATTGATAATAGTAGGACGAGAAATTTGTTCATTTCATTTCATTTACCAATGAATGCCAACAAAATGCAAATGCTTTATTCTGCTACTATTATACTGTCTAAAAAAAAAAAAAAAAAGGGAAAAATTAATTGTTATTTTGGCCATTTGTCGATAAGTAATAATTTTAGATAAAATTTAATATTTTTAAATATGTATTTTTACTTTTTAGTTGTTTAATTAATTCTACATTATTTTAAATGGTGCTTTTATTTTTCTAAACCCACCACTGATCGTTTTTTATTTTTGATTTCTTAACCATTTTATTGAAGCTTATCATTTTTTCTCTCTCTCCAGTTATGATATTCCCGTTTTTTTTCTTTAGACGTAAAATATGAAATGCTTACAGAAATTTTACCTACAAAATATTTACAAAAATTCAAATAATATTCCTGTAAGTTGCAATTTTTAAAACTTTTGAGTTTTTTTTTTTTTTTTTAAACTGTTTTGATTGCTTCTTATTCTATGAAATGAGATTAATTTTGAAGTTAAATGAGTGGAGAATGCAGTTGTCACTTTTAGGTAGACGTGGTTTAATTGATATTGGTACCAAAAATTTCAATCGTCTACTAAAATTACGAGGAATGTTTGAATGGTCTGACATTGCAATAATTTTAAAATCTCGAATTAATTGAAGAAAAAAAAAAAATGGCACATAAATATGCTCGATAAATGAGAACTTCTATTTTCCCCCCCCCCCCCCTCCTCACAAAAAGAAAAAAAATAGTGTAAAAAAAAGAAATTTACAACAGATATTTTTCTTATTATTGTTTTTATTATAAACTAATCAACAAAATAGATTTTATGGGATGAAAATGATAAAATTAAAACAAACATTTGAAAACGAAAAATTTTTTTTTAAAAACAAAAAGAAAAAGAAATTGCAATTAAATAATGTGTGTAATGCTATCGCAAAATCTATCTATGCATAAATGAATGAAATATTGAAATTGGAAGAAAGAAATGAAAGAATATATGTTAAACAAACGTCGTTGTTGTTGTTATTATTGTTGCATCAGACAAGTTTGTTTATAAGTTGAGAGGAAATTTTTGAAAATGATTTGGTTAAATGTAATGTCTGAACTAAATTGTAATAGCACTGCAAAGAGTATGCTATCAGCTCGTTGATTTAGTTTTAGTTTATAGCAAATAGAAAGCAAAAGCATTGTAATCAATTCGAATTTTTTCACGAGAATGATACGTGCCATCATTCTTGAGAAAAAAATGTATTTATGCTTCATTCTCGAGAAAAAAAAAATGTATTTATTCAAAAAAAAAAAAAAATTCATACAAATGAGTCTGTAGGAAAGTTTCTTTAATTTCATTCTTTTTCATTCCTGAGTAAAAATGTACTTGTATCATTCTCAGGAGAAAAAAAACTTCTACAAATGAGTCTATATGAGAGTTTCTTAAATTTCATCCTTTTCATGATTTTTTTCTTTTTTTTGCTTTTTGATGCACTGAAGATGCAAAAACAGAAAAAGAAAAAGAATGAAATACAGAGAGAAGGCAAAATGAGTGGAAAGAAGCAAATGTTACAAATGAATTTGAAAAAGTTTGAAATTTAACTATTATAAAAGTGAAATTACTATATGAGACAATTTTATTTAATATAAAAAGAATTTTGATAGCTGTGAAATGATAAAAAATAATACGAGATAGTGCCCTCAAAATGATAAAAGATAAGTAATTAGAAAGTTTTGTTTCCTTCACTGTTTTAATTTGGTACTGATTTATTAATCCAAATTATTTCATCACAAATAAAAAACTCAATTAATCGCAATATTGAGTTTAAACACGCGGACTGAGGAACTTTTTTTTTTTGAGGGAAATTGAAAATTTCTTTGTTTCAAATTAATTCAAATTGCTAAATTATACATATTTATTTTGTTTTAATTGCATCAAAGCATAAATTAAATGACAACAAATTGAAATAGAATGCTTTTCTTGATTGTGTGTCATTATAAAACCGAAATTTTTTGAAATTTCTAGAACATACTAAAATACACAATTAAATTTACTTGAATAAAAAGTTAGAAGTGCTGTCATCATCGTCAATATTCATCATCAAACATAGTACTTTCGACGGTACTGAGACTTCAAATAGTTAGTTTAGTATCTCAAACCGAAATTTCAACCTTTTCATTCTTCTCATCTTCAGCTCTTCTTCCGTTTGTCGAGAAATAGCATAAAAAATGATACAAGGTGTTAATTTTTTTTTTCCCGCAACTGTGTAAATGAATAAGAGAGAGAGGAGAACGGAAGTTTCCCGTTGAAAATTTAATTTGACTCAAATTTCTCTGACTTAAATTCTGTTTAGTTTTACTAAAATAGAAATTACAACGGATGATTTTTTTTTTTTTGAATAACTCTGATTTGTTAATGATGTTTTGCTGTTAGTACTTTTTTTTCTTCTTTTTTTACATTACTGACATAATTTAAAAAAAAAAAAAAATGGAATAAAGCAATATTTTAGTGAAATTTTCAATTTCATGTTTAATAAAGTGATGGTCAAATTCAATCTAATAAAATAAAACAAAAGATAAAAATTAATGCTCATTCCAGCTGGAATAATTGATTGCTAATATAAAATGAATAATATTGTAGTTGTTATTTTATTTTAGCTTTTGAATTTGTCTTTTTTTTTTTGAAATTTATCAGTCAGCAATATATATGTATATTCCTTTTACATAAAANTTAGTGAAATTTTCAATTTCATGTTTAATAAAGTGATGGTCAAATTCAATCTAACAAAATAAAACAAAAGATAAAAATTAATGCTCATTCCAGCTGGAATAATTGATTGCTAATATAAAATGAATAATATTGTAGTTGTTATTTTATTTTAGCTTTTGAATTTGTCTTTTTTTTTTTGAAATTTATCAGTCAGCAATATATATGTATATTCCTTTTACATAAAATAGAATAGAAATTAGGTTTTCATGATGGAAAAATCGTTGAAAAGCTACATAATATTCGAAAAAAATTTCAAAAATTTGAGTGATAAACTGATAAAAGAGATTTTGAGAAACTTTTTTCCACAGCCCCTTCAATGAATAGGAAAAATTCGTCGCAGCATTGTCATAGAGTAATTTTCTACGTGTTCAAAATGTGATTGGATTAGAAATGATTGCATAAAATTCTGATTCTTTTGAACGACTTGATAAATATTTGTAATACATTTTTTTTCCGTCTCTCCAGAGTCAAAAAGTGAGTTTCAATTATTTTATAAAGTATTACGTGCATATTTGAACAAGATTCTGATTTAGCTTCACTTGTTACGTGCATATTTGAACAAGATTCTGATTCAGCTTCACTTGTTACGTGCATATTTGAACAAGATTCTGATTCAGCTTCACTTGTTACGTGCATATTTGAACAAGATTCTGATTCAGCTTCACTTGTTACGTGCATATTTGAACAAGATTCTGATTCAGCTTCACTTGTTACGTGCATATTTGAACAAGATTCTGATTCAGCTTCACTTGTTACGTGCATATTTGAACAAGATTCTGATTCAGCTTCACTTGTTACGTGCATATTTGAACAAGATTCTGATTCAGCTTCACTTGTTACGTGCATATTTGAACAAGATTCTGATTCAGCTTCACTTGTTACGTGCATATTTGAACAAGATTCTGATTCAGCTTCACTTGTTACGTGCATATTTGAACAAGATTCTGATTCAGCTTTACTTGTTACGTGCATATTTGAACAAGATTCTGATTCAGCTTTACTTGTTACGTGCATATTTGATGGAGATTCTGATTCGACTCATAAATAATTGAAAGATCGAATAAAATAATGGCAACTAAAAGAATATAACTGTTGCGTTTGAATAAAATGCAAGTGGATTTAATTATTTCTTATACGTGTATAAAAGTTTGAAAACTTCTCTTGAATTTAAATTTAAAATGAATTTGTTCTCCCAATCTCTCCGAACTTGTTGATATCTATAGGAAAATACTAACTGATGTCTCTAAGAAAATTACATTAGGCCAGTATAATGTGCAACATTTCAATTGCCTCTTGATCGTCATTTCATTAATTTAGAATTAGTTATGTCTAGAAATTTCGGTGTAGATTAATTGCATCTGAAGCAATCATATTATTGCATACTTGATAAGAAATTACAACGTGAAACTGATTGATTAAATTAAGATCACAGTGCTGCAATATGAAACAAAAGAAATGTTGTTATCAATATTCTTCATCAACATCAACATTTAAGATTTATTTTTAAAATTTTCAATTTTTAAAAGTGATGCACAGCAAGAAGGCTAAAACTTTTGTTGCATTTTCAAACTATTAAAATTTAACAATTATATGAATTGCTATTGGAAAGTTTTATTTACAAAATCTATTTTGCAGAAAATATTTGCTGCTTTAAAACGTAACAGTTTAAGTAATATGATAGCAAACTAACTAATTATCACTTAATATTATAAACTGCTGCAGTGGAAAAGCCAATCATTATTTGATTGTTCATCTTTCACCAAATTGCTGTTTAATGAAAAATGACAACAGTCATTGACTACTTTAAATTAGAAGTTCGGAAAAATTTTTATGAAATAAAAATATTGACTATACAAATGCAACAAAATATTTTTGTTATTATTCAAAAAATTGGCTCGGTTTAGTAAATTTAGAAACATGAAATGTTAATTAATCGTTTTCAGATGCAAAAATATTTCCTACAATATAACTTTTATCACCTTGGCAAATTTATCAAACCGATATGCTAAAGATTATCTTTTACATAAAACAGATATATATATATTTTAAAAGATATGATCATTATTAGTTCACCAAATTTGGTACACGCAAATCTATCCATTTCCAATACCTATCTTCTATTATTTCAGTCCAAATTTCCACTCATTCAAAAAGTGATCATTGCTGCTTAATGATTTGTCAAGATAAATTTGGGATTTTGGGAAGAAATTATTTTTTATCATTTCAATAGAAAAAAAAAGGAAACGAAAAATATGAGGTGCGACCGTTAATTATAATTTTCACTAATTAACATATATAAATATTTTATAACTTTTGTTAATTGTTATTACTATCACATATATTGTCATATATTTTTAAATACTTCGTAAAACTAATGCTAAATGCTGCCAGTAAATAAAAGGGTATTGATAAGAATTTGATTTCTTAACAGCATGGAAAAATCAACTGATCCTTCGATTACTATTATTTTACTGCTCCATAAACTGAACGTAATTAAAGTTGAATGTTTCCTGAACCTACGAACGGATTTATAATTCTGTTGCATGCGTATGTATTTATCACATAACGTTCAAATAGTATTAAAAAATTATAGCATCTTTAATTCGATGAAATTTTGCAGTAAACGATGAAGTGCCTCTTTTAAGAATAATAAATAATAATAATAATAATAATAATAATAATAACAATAATAATAATAATAATTTTGGTGTTTTACTTTGTTCATGGATTCACCTTAACTTGTTTGCATCGTCCGATTAGGTATTTGATAGCTCAAGAGCTGAATACTTTCAATCTTTTATTACTTGAGTTATGATGTAAGTGTGTTGTGCCACTCGAATGATAAACTTAATAAGGCAAATAACTGAATTGAATAAGGTAGACTCGATATGATTAATTGTCCGGCGATTGTCATATTTTTAATATGATTTCCATGCTGAGATCGGAACTTGCTGAACAAAGTTGGATAATATCTTTATTATAAAACATATGCAATCACTATTAGTCAGCGATAGAAACAGAGTCAAAAGGAATTTTTCACGATTCTCGAGATATGAGCCATTTAAGGCTCACATAGATGAAATGGCAATTTAGTCTTAGTTTCTTCTTGAGTTGAAATATTGGTAAAGAGTAGACGGTTTTCTTGAAATCTCAAATTTTGATCTATTGCGAATGTTTGTTAATGAGAAATTTTAATCTAATATTAAGAATAATCTCGTTTAAAAGGAATAGTTTATTTTCATTTATCATCAGAGTGCTGAAGCAAACAGATATTTAATTATTGCTAAAGCAACTGGACATTTAATTACTGCATAGTTCACAATTCGATCAACAACGAGAGCAAAGTGTCGCTTCAAATTATTTTCAAGAAACATATTCTCAATTAGGACAAAAAAAAATGATTGAATTTAATTGTTTTTTTTTTTTTCAAGTTAAATTATGAGTTACAATGAGATCACGTAAGCATTACTGGACTTCGTTTATTCCATTATTGTACAAAGATTTTTTCATAAATCATACAATGATTAAAAAGGAATTATTTAGGAAAATGACATTTTTGGGAAAAAAGATTGAAATTAATTAAATGATTTTGAACAACAAATGTATACAAATTCACGAATTATGAGGAATAAATAATCGAATAAGTTCTATTGGAAATGGAAATATTACCGTTGAATTCTTCTCGGCACTAAAAGGCAAATTTTAATTTCAGCTTAAACAGCAGTAATAAATAATTGTTAGCATATATTTATAGTGATTGCCTTTAGCTCATTGACTGATAGCTTAACAAATTCATTACTCTCACCATTCATGTAATCACTACTTTTCTATTCCACAATTTTATATTCATGCCAGATACTAAACTTGAAATATAATTAGAACTTGAAAATTCTTGCCCCATATAATTACCTGATAGAATTAAGAGTTTGAAGATAACGTAACTGAATTGCACATGGTGATTCAGCAATCATATTTGCAGCTTCATTAAGAGATTCAGATGCTCTCTTCTCACCTTCTGCTGCTATTACCTGTAAAGATGAAAAATATAATTAAACTAAATTCTATTCAAAATGATTAAACATTGTTATGCTGTAGCAAATTATCAAGTACTGCTACTGTTATATGAATGCTTAATAAGTGTAATCAAACAAATAGCTTTGTATTGTGGAAATACCCAAGTATATTAAATATCGAAATAACTTCTTTTTTTTTTTCATGAAATATAAATTTTAAAATTTTCATCTGAAATCACCAAAGTTTGCAATTTAAAAATAATTTTTCCTTTTGTAGAGTAAAAATAAAGAAAAATTTTGAAAATTTCATTCCAAAAAAAAGCAGAAAAACCACATGAGGTATATTGTAAATGTTACCTTTGCACGTGCTTCACGTGCAGCTTCAGCTTCAGCTGCCATAACACGTTGCAATTGCACAGGTAAACGAACATCTTTAACTTCTACACGTTCTACTCGTACACCCCATGGATCAGTTGCTTCGTCAAGTGTATTCTGAAAAAGAAAAAGTAAATTCAATTATTTAATTAATTTTATTCCAAAATTTTTCAATTTGCCTTAAAGAGTGGTTTTTCATTTGAGTATTCGTTCAGTAACTTTATGTTCTTTTTCGCTTTCAGATCATTAATTAAAATTTGCTACTCTTATAGAGGTGTATTATTTCAGGTAAACCATAAAGTGAAAGTTTTTAAAAATCTTTGTAGCACTGATGTTCTGAATGGAACAATTGAACTGTTTTGTAGTACATATCCAAAAATAATAACAATTCAACTTTTTTTTTTCCTTTTTTTTTTTGGGAAAAAAATTTCTCATAGAATTTATTTCACGTGTATCATTTATGTTTACGTGTATACATAACTTACGTGCATTTGCATTGAGATTGCTTCTCGATCGCTGAGCATTTCGGCTAACGTTTTTGTGCCTAGAATATTCCTAAGTGTTGTTTGAGCTAATAATTTTGTTGAACGACTTGCATCTTCTACATTTGTCACAGATACGGTAGCATTTGAGATACGAAAATAAACAACCGCATCAACGGCTACAGTTACCGAATCACGTGATAAAATCTAAAATTTTATATTATACTTTTTTTTTTTTTTTTTTTTTTTTTTTTTAGTGAATTTTCAAATAAAAATTTTGCAATAGCAATAATTTAAATTTTTTTTATTAAAAAAAAAAGTATTCAAATTTCAAAAATTTTTTCAAATGACAAATGATTAGTTTACTGAAAGAATTTAATCATTAAATAAATATTACTGCTAAAAAAAAAAAAAAAAAAAAAAAAAAGATTGCCAACACTTTAAGTGAAAACATGTACGATCTATTCTTCCATTATCTCTAATTAATTATTTTGAATTACTAAATGACAGTCCTATTATTAACGTTCACTTCATTTTTATCTAATTCACGTATGCATATTTCGACGATTCATTTCGGTACATTTGATCCATTCATTAATTGGCTACTTTATTATGAACATTAAAAAATAATTTCTACAAAAAAAAAAAAAAAAAAAAAAAAAGAGTCTAATCATTGTGGAGCTTAAATAAGTAAAATAATTGCATGCCAATTAATATTATGTTGAATACCTCTTGTGGTGGTACATCAAATGATACAACACGTAAATCGACCTTCCTATAGGAATCAATACACGGTAAAATGAAAAATAAACCTGTAATAGGTAAAATAAAATTGATAAAAAAATTTTTGAAATTGCACTTAAAAAAGATGACCATTTTTTATTTGGATTAAAAAAAAAAAAAAATGATACCAGGCCCACGAGCTCTACCAGTCATCAATCTTCCTAGTCGAAAGATCACTACTCGTTCATATTCTTGCACCACCTGAAATAATTATTAGCAGTTAAAACTTTACTGCTATTAATAATTTTTTTTTTTTTTTTTTTTTCTACCAATCATAATAAAATAAGAAAGAGAAATGAAGCTAGTATCAATTTAAAAAAAAAAACCTTATGGATTTTTTTTTAAAACAATAAATGAATGTTTATATTTTTTGCATTTTCTTCTTATCCATTTTGTTTTTTTTTTTTCTTCTGCATCTTTTTTTTCTTTATCACTTTTTTAAAATTTTATTTAAATTTAATAAAAAATTTTAAAGGGGAAAGGTTTAAATAAATTTTATTGGTTATTTCAATGGATGAAAATTTCAAAAAAAAAAAAAAGATTAGAATTATATGATAGTTTTAAATAATTTTGATGAAAAAAAAAACAAAGCAAAACAAAAAAGCAAAAATAAAGCAGTCTTTGCAAATAAGTTTTTGTCGTCCGTTCCATTCATTTGATGCTTTTCCTTCATAATTTCTTTTTCTCCAAAAATTTCATTTAAATATAGCAAAAAAATTTAAACTAATTTAATTAATTATTTTAAACCTTAATGCATGCGCATGCCGAGAAGGGTAATGTCAGAAGAACGACCAAATATGCTGCAATTGTTAATATCCAACCGCAGATGCCAAGCTCCAAACTAACAGTAGCTAAACAATAAATAATAATTCAAAATTAAAATTAACATTATTATTATAGTTAAAATTACTATTATTATTATCATTATTAATTTTGAAGAGGAAATTACAACTTCTGCAGAAACAATGTATGCATGATGAATTTTCTTTTAAATCAGGAAATTTTTAACACTTCTTCTGTTTTTTTTTTTTTTTTTTCTCTTTCGAATTCTGCTTAATTTGGACAACAGTTGTAAATTAATAGAATAAAATTGCTTACAATTAATATATTTTAAAAGTTTAAATTTCAACATGTATTTGAACTTAATGAATTATCAGCGAATCAAATTTGCATATTTTGTGTTATTTTCGTATTTAATTGTTTTCCATGAGAAAAAAAAAATAAGGAGAAGGGTGATTTTTTTTTTTATTCAATTTGTTTAGTTAAATACTATTGTTAAAAATAATTAATTACTGATTGAAGAAGATATTGCAACTTTCGTATAAAATGATAAAAAATTTTTGAATTTCATTTAAATAGAAAAATTTTTGAATATTTACTCTTATCATAGCGATTCCCAATTTGCTTCAATTAACCATCATTAAAAAAATTCGATTTTATTTCGAAAAATAAAGCGTTACAGCTGCTATAGAAAATTATGCTAAACTTTTTTGCAAATTTTTTTTTCAACTGAAAAATTTCTAATTTTCATTTCAATTTGCCAATTTTTTTTTTTTTTTTGAAATGGTATTTAAAAAAAGGAAAAGGAAAAGAAGAGAAAAATGATTACAAAAAATGCTAATAACTTAGGTCTCGAATGTGAATGAAAGATAAATTTTAATCTTTATTCTAATTAGCTAATTTTATTTTTATGAAATTCTTAAAAATGATAAAAAGATGTTAATAACTTACGTTCGAATGTTAATGATAAGCGTTTTGGTCGTGGAGCATTTGCCCCACGATGTCTAAGTGACATTTGATGTTGCAGCATCAGATTTTCTTGAAGATATATACGTAAAATACGTTAAATTGACGCTTATTTAGATGACGAAATAATTGAAATTGATGATAAAATCAACGTCAATTTTACGTACTTTCAACGATGAAATAAGATGACGTTATTTAAACGTCAATTTTACGTATTTTCCAATAGTTTCATTACTTTCACTTCATATGGTTCAATTGAAAACATTGATTCAGCACCGAATAATCGTTCAGAATAAATGCCTGAAAATAAATGATTCGAATGAAAATATGAATTCATGCTTTTCAATAATTAAATAGATGATGCAAATAATGAGCACATTGCAGTAATTAATGAGCGCAATAATATGCCATTACAGCATAAAAGAAATCAACTATAATTAATGAGAAATTTTCTTCAATAATTATTTTGCGAAGTTATTTGTGACTTGAGAGGTATGATAATTTCTAATAAAAAAGAAAAAAAAAAAAGGATAAAAAAAAACATTCAGATTGTTTTATGTTTGAAAGTTTTATTCATTTGAGATATTTTGGAATGTAAATAATATAAATAAGTAATAATACCTGAAATGATAAATAATTCAGCAATACGAGCTTTAATATTACATCAATTCCATATTTTTTCTTTTTCCTCTTCCTTTCTTTCCTTTTTTTTTTTTTTTCTGCATTCCTTTTAGTTTCTAATCAATCGTAGAATGCAGATGCTCTTTTCCATTAGGATCTCACATTCGTTTAAATAATTCTCAAGAGTGCAAAAAATAAAATAAAAAGTTTGTTGTGTAAAATATGCAAATAAAGAAAAATAAGCATTGCAAGCTTGCTATGAAATCTAGCATTTGGCAAAGGATGCGAAGAGATTAGATTTATTTAGTTAGCTATTTCTTTGAAACTGCGATAGCATTATCATTTGTGATAAGCAGTCAAACATGTGGTATTGGACTAATCAAAAGTTATTGGTTGATAAAGAATGATAAATTATTTGACTATCTCATCAATATCACAATAGCTTTATCATTTGGGATAAATATAAATATATAATTTGAGATATTAGTTAATCAAATAATCTTTACTGCAAATTCAGGATGATGTATAGGATTCTGATGCATAATGTTACTGATTCAAATCTTTGGAAAAAGAATAAATCATGATAATCCATCCGGTAAGAATTGGCATTTAGATTTGATTCATTTATTGTTGCCATCTTTATTTTAACATTTTGTTGCTAAAAGTTAGGAAATATATAAACTTCTCTATCGCTCATCATCACTTTTTGGCTTCTTATCAAAAAGCTTATCAATTCCTTCTTATCAATTTTCTATTTTTCTTCGTAATTTATTTGTCTATTTTGTTTAATAAATGATTTTTTTATTTTTTTTTTTTTAAATCATACGCGTGATTAACAACAGCATTAATATAAGGGAACTCATTTAGGATAACAGCCATTACTGAAATCCCAATCATTATTGTTTTATTTGCCTATAAATTTTTTTGTTTACTTTCCTTCCATCTAACTCATTTCCTTTGCATTATTTCGTTTTAATTCTTTTTTCTTGCAATGAGTTTATTTCATTCCATTTCATCTACTTTACTAATTGCTGATAAATTAGTGCCATTTTACGATTCAGTCTATATCAATTCAATTTATCAGTTCTTCACTTCACTTATTTTAATTCAACCTGTCACTTCATGACTTAGCCTATCTCACTTCAATCTGTCACTTCACGATTTAGCTTATTTTAATTCAATCTGTCACTTCATGACTTAGCCATTTCAATTCAATCTGTCATCTCATCAGCTGGCCTGTCTCAATTCATTCTATCACTTCATGATTTAGCTTATTCCAGTTAAATTTGTCATTTCACGATTTAATGCATTTCAATTCAATCAGTCGCCTCGCGTTGCTCACCAACTCATCCGCTTCTGGAATGTACCTAAAATTTCTGTCAACAATTTCAAAACTCATCCCTTTTATGGCTTTTTCTTAAATTTGATTTTTTATGAAATTATCTAATTAACAAGTCAGCTAGAAAATCCTGAATCAGCAAAACTTTTTGTCACTCTTTAATTTTTGAAATTTTTGTTGTCATTTTAAATTTACAAGATATTAAATGTGAATGAATAAAACTTTCGTATCCAGATAGATGCATGGCATTTACAAAACACGAGACATTTTAAAAGCAAGAAAAAAAAAGCCTTACTAATAAAGCAATTATAAAATGCGTTTAAAATACTTTTATAATTGTTTTATAGCTTCAAAAGTTGGTGAAACATTAACAAGTACACATTTTGGCTATGCAAATGCTAGCCTAACATTTTGAAAAGCACATTTGAAATGGAAAAGAAGTTTTGAAGATAAGTACACTTATGAATGCGTAAGTGATGTTATAAAAATGAATGCATTAATTTATTTCATAATTTAAGATACGATTTTTAAGAATATAATCATATCAGTTGCTAAATCATCTTACAATTCTAATTTAAAATAGTGCAACTAAATGAGACAAGAATTCTATCTCATTCTGTGCTAGCAAATTTATGTGCTTAGTGCAGTGGTAATTATTATTTTTCAAGCTAAATATGAAGTTTTTCTTTAGAAAAAAAAAAAAAAAATTATTAAAAAAAAAAAAGCGCAAATGGACATATTGAAATGGAAAAAAAAAAGAAGCCATTGGCATAAAATGAATTCTTGATTTGTTTTTTGATTTTTGGAACGTTGAAAAATCAGTTACGTGAAAATTTAAGCAGAAAAAAAAAAAACTGAACAACTAATGGTTAAAAAATAGAGTTTAATTTGTTTAGTTTTCGCTTCATTTCCATCCTATAACTACAACCTGCCTCTCATTAAGCAGCAATTATGCAATTAATTAATGGTTTATTTTAAGAAATACCAAAAGCAAATTTGAATTATACAAGATTTTAACGAAGTTTACCTTTAATTCAAAGCTTCTTGCTTTCCCTTCCTTCTTTCAAAGTCTTTTAAAATAAAAGATTAAATAGCTATTTAGCTCTTTCGTTTTATCTTCCTGTTTTTTTTTTCTTTTTGTCTTATTATTATTTCTAGTTTTCTTTTTTTTGATTTGATAAATTGCTTGAGGAGTTATAATTTCTGATATCCATGGAAGCTTCAAATTGATGGAAAATTCGAAAAATGATAAAAATTATTGAGAACTGTTAATTTCCAAATTTAGCATAAAATGACAAATCGAAAATTATAATTTACATTAATTAGTGTTGTAATTTACGTTGTAATTTACAATCAGCTTCTTCGATCATTTAGATAAGAGAATGAAATTTGCATGAAAAGTTATTCATTTCGAGACTCAAAGCAATCAATCCTTCTCATTTCTAAAATTATAGCATTGGAAAGCAAAAATTTTTTTAAAATTTCTCATCTTCAATCTTCTTTGCTTCAAAAAAAGAAAGAAAAAATGGGAAGAATAAAATAGCGAGGAAAAGATTAACGGAAAAGTATTGAGATCTGAAAAAAAAAAAAAAAAAAAATGAGAAATTGCAAACTTTCCCAAAAGCTTTTCTCTTCTCCTTAAACAAATTAATTATTTGTGTCCAAAAATTACGTCATAAAAAAGAAAAAAAAATCATAAAAAAGAAAAAAAAAAATTAGAACTTCCAATTTGACATTATCAATAAAACACGATTTCCTGTTCACCAAAAAACAAAATTAAAAAAAAAAAAAAAAGAAGAAGAGAATTTTAAAACTTGCATAATTTTTCAGGAAAGTTTTTTTTTTTATTTTTTTAAAGCAAATTTGAAGGGAATAGGAATGAAATTAACTTAGCTAATATTTGGCACAAATAGAATTTGAGATAGAAGATGAAAGTGAAAATTGAAGACGACCTGTTCTTTGATCACTTTTCAAAAAAAAAAAACTACTAATTTAGCCAATTCTTCACTACACAGCGAAATGGATAATACGAACTTGTGAAAAAGTTTTACGAAGAGGAAAAAAAGCTTTTTCTTTTTTTCAAAAAACATATTTCTCGGATTTTTTTTCCTGTTTTATTCAAATTTTTGAAACCAGATAAAAACATTTTGATAAGAAAAGTAATATTTATTAATTTATTTTATCTGTAAGGTTATTAATTAATTTGTTAAACTAGTCTGTTATTTATTTGTTAATATTTATTAATTAGCAAAAGAGAGAATTGAAGAAGAAATAAACAACTGCTGTGCTATGCTATGTATAAAATTTCAAATCAAATTTCAAAAGTTTATTTGTCATTGAATTTATTCATTGAGAATAATTTATCAATGGAAGAGAATGAGGAAGTGAGGAGAGATTCGATGAAACTAATGGTATCTAACAATTTTAAAATGTGTTTATACCAACTCATTTATTTTTTCACAAAATGAAATATTTTGCATTTGCCAAGAATTAAGAACTAATTAATGCGAAAATGTGGAAGGTGAAAATTAATTATCTCTTAATTGGATGTTTTTATACATCAGATGATTATCACCGAGCAGCGATACTCAAGGGACAGTGTTCTTCCTGATTGTATTTTGATATCGTTGATTTTTCTTGATCTTAATGGTTTATAAAAAGCTTTGTGCTTCAAGTAGCAGATATTAGTCTAAAGAACCTAGAAGATATTGCTGCAATCCTGTTATAATAAGCTGTAAAGCCTGCAAAATTTTGTTGTAACAGGCTGAAAAGCCGGAAAAAAATCTAATACAATTGCTTATAGAGCCTGAAAAATTCACCAACTACTTAAACATTTAGTGTGTGGAAAATCCTAACTACTTAAATTTAAGAGTTACTCAGTTTTCATTCTTCCTCGATTTTCCTTTCGCTTCTCATTTTTCCTCCTTTCGATTAAAAAGAAAAAAAAAAAAGGCAAAATATTTTTGAGCTAAAATTTATTCTCGCAACTTTTCAGTACCTTAGTTCGAGATTTCTGCTATACTAAATAAAACTTTTCTAGTCATTCCTGCTATAAACATATATCTAAGTATGCATCTTGTTTATATGCGTGAGGATATTAGACGAAAGGAGAAAACAAAAAGGAAATGTAAAAATTAAATTCCAATTTAGTTCAGTTTCAAATTATTGGTTACATTGATGGCAAAATATAGAAATAAAAACAATTTGTTCAGTAAAGTAAAAGCAGTACGATAAGGCAACTAAGTACTAAGTAACATTCTCCTTCACTTTCACTATTTTTATAAGCTTTTTATTTTTTCGATCTTTTAAGCCTAGCATAATTCTACTTATTTGGATAATCAATTTCACATCACCTGAAGGCTTCATTTTCATTTAATTATCTTCCTTTTATTCTTCAGAACTTTAAAAAAACACAAAAGAAAGCACGAAAAAAAAATTTTTTTTTTGAACTTTCTATAATTTTCCGTAAAATTGTCGGCAAAAGGAGATGAAAGGCATTTTTAGTTTTCTCCTTCTTTTTTCTTTTTTCTTCACTTAATTGTGCTCTATTTTCAGCTAAAATTTATTTATTTATTTATACATTTCCAAATTTCTCCAGAATAATTAAAATGTAAATTAATAGTAGGGGTAATTTTGTGAGAAATTATCGGTATAATTGGAGCAGGTTGTTTTTTTCACAATTAATTATTGAAATAGAAAATTTCACCTTGCAATCTTTCGCTCACAGTATTTAAATGTTTACTTTGGAAATTGCCAAAAAAAAAAAAAAAAAAAAAAAACTAGATGTACAAAAAAAAAAAAAAAGAACGAGGAAGATAAAATTCAAAAGAATAAATTACACCGAAGGTCCAGCAGTGCTTTCTTTTCATTTACTTAAAATAATTTATGAAGCTTCTTAATTAAACGCATTTTACTGGGAGAAAAAAGTATACGTATATAAATTTGATATTAAAATATTTATAGAATCATAATAGTAGAAGTGAAATATTACCATTATTATTGCTAATGTCTTAATTAATTTCATACTTTAAATTTATCATTTTTTTTCATCAGTTTAAAATAATGCACAAATTAATCAGTCTGTAGATGGAAAAATCATTGAATGATAAAATAATATGCTAGCAAACAAAAAGGCTACAATTTATAAAAAAAGAAAAAGAGCCAAGACGAGAAACAGTTTACCAAGTGAAAAGAATTTAAAGAGCCTAGAAGATCGATGTAAATGATGCATTTATCGTCATCCATTTAGCCGTCGTCGCAAAGCAAAGAAATGATTTTTTTTTTTTTTTGCAAAACTTATCTAATTTAAAAAAAATAAATAAATAAATAAACAAAAAAAGAGAGAAACAAAAACGAAAATAAGAAAATAGTGAAAAAATAAAATTATTCAGAAATTAATTCAATCATTTTAAATTTGATAGTCAGTACGATTGATTTTCTCAAACAAAAAGTATTGCATTTTTTTTTTCTTTTCTTTTTCTCTTTTTGATCAAATTTCCAAAATCAAATTTACATATTTCAAATTCATTATAAACACGAAAAAAAATAAATAAATTTCGAAAATATATCAATGTAAAAGATAAATGAAACTTTTTTTTTTTTTAAGCAAACTTTTGTTCAACATCTAGCCTATCAATCAATCGGTAGCTTATTTCATGTTTGCAGTTTGTTTCTTTTTCTTCTTATTTCCGTCCACAATATTGCAAAATTATCTTTTAAACAAAAAGTATGATGGAATATTTTTTTTTTGTCTTTTTTTGTTTCTCTTACATTCCAAATTTATCGAAGAAAAAGAAACATAAAAAAGAACTGAAACACACACATACAAAATAATTTTTTAAAAAATTGAAAAAATTATCAAATTTTCTGTTCACTTCAAAAACATTTTTTTTTTCAGCAAGATCTTGCAGATAATCTTTTTTTTTTTTCTTTCTTTTTTTTTTTTTTTTTTGTTTTTTAGAAAAGTAATCAATCCATTTTGAAGTGATTTTATTTAATTAATAAGTATTTTTTGGTGTTTCTTTGCAACGTTAAGAGAATGAGTGGAGTGAATTTAGTTTGCAATGGTGAAAGTTGGTGATAATTGGAAGAAATGAGAGGTGTAATATTAAATTTAGGCATTCTTCGTGTTAAGAGGTTTGAAAAAAAAAAAAAAAAAAAAAAAACTATGGAATTTTCTACAAACTATAATATTTTAGCTTGATTTTTCTTTTTCCTACTTTTCTTATTTCTTTTTTTTTTTTTTTTTTGAGATTATAAATACCACGAACCAGACGGTGCATGAAAAGAGCACCGAAAGTAAGATAAAATTTTGATGAAAAGAATCTGAAGGGTGAAGAGAAAGACGTTAAAATCTCATTTTTAATTCATTTTTTTGCAAGTACTTCTGGATAGAATGCCGGATCTATTTCATACTCCTTGTTCCTTTTATGATGAGTCGTTTCAGTTCTTTTCGAATCCAGTCATCGTTTCAGTTCTTTTCGAATCCAGTCATCGTTTCAGTTCTTTTCGAATCCAGTCATCGTTTCAGTTCTTTTCGAATCCAGTCATCGTTTCAGTTCTTTTCGAATTCAGTCATCATTTCTGTTCACTAACTGTACTTCTGATCTTTGTTCTAGTTCCAAAAATGGCGAAAAAATGAATTAGTTAAAAAATGATTTTAAAAATGCAGGAATAATGTGTAAGTACGTTGCTTTTAAGATCAAATATTATAAATATGTAAATATTAATTATTGCAAAAAAAAAAAAAAACGCAAATTGATTTGCTTTAAATCGATAACTATTTGAGCATGAAAATACTCTCAAAATAATTGAAATTAAGTTTTTAATAAAGATTAAAGAATGTAACGGAAAAAATGCGAAAAAAAAATATGAGAAAAAAAAAGTTATTCTAAATGAAAAAAAGCTGCTAATCATTTATTTCATCAGTACAGATTTTTTTTAATTAGTTAAATTGATTAAATGAAAGATTTAATGCAAAAAAAAATATCATTCTAGAAGTTCAGTGTAAAGCTAATTTTAATTATGAAAATGCACTTATTTAACAGCTAAAAAATTAGAATTGAAAATCAGAATTATTTCAAATCAAAAAAAAAGATTATCATGAAAATATTTTATAAATACCTATCACTAGAAATGCTAATTGCAGAGAGATTCTAATAAGTGTTAGGTGCAATTTTTTTTTCAAAATGCTTAAATAGTTTTGTGCTAATTAAAATTTAAAACAAATATTTTGAGTATTTCCAATTGAGTTCATAACTGCTAATTCATTATCTTTTTGACGAAATTGGGATGCAGTTTCGTGAAATATAAAAGAAATTAAGAATAACGAATTTCAAAATTGGAAATTATCCAAAAAAAAAAAAAATGTTTTTTTTACCTGATCACTGTTTGCTGCTATACAAAAAATTCTTGTGAAATTATTACCTTATGAGTAAATTCATTCTTCTCTATTTTAGTATTACACTAATTATTTTAATGACTCTATTTACGTATTTAGACGATTAAATTACATCACATAATACAGTAATTAAAAGTTTGTTTTACAACTATCAATTTAATAATTAGATTTAAAAATGTGATGAAAATGACTGCTGTAACGTTTTTTTTTCACTTTTAAATTTAATTATTATTTTTTTCTTATTAATTCCCACTGATGCAAAATCAAGTTTAAGTTTTTAGAATCTGTTTTATATTATACAAATTTGTTAATTTGTTAAATGTTCAAGCTTAGCATTTTAAAATAACTGTTACTTTTCAAATAACAGAGCAGAATTGTTGTAACTGATAATATAATTGACCATTAACAAATATTACAAGCAAATATTTTGATGAAGTATAGAATAGAAAGTAAAACAAAAATTAGACCAGAGAAGTGATTGCTTATCAAATTTGCAATTTATTTGATTAACTGATAAACGAATTCTTCCATTCATTCTTTTTGCACAGAAATTGCAACCTTTCTTCAATGTCGCACATTTACATAGGAACTGATTTCTGATTTTTTTTTTTGAATTTTTCTTTTCCGAAATTTCCAATCAATTCATTTAACTCTATTAGATTGCATCATTTAGCAATTGCTCTTTTCATATTTCTATTTTAATTAATGTCATTGTTAATGATAACTAATATCACTTATAAATACTGAACATACTGTTACGCTTCTAATACTGATAAGCTGAAGTGTCTAAATAAAAATCTTATCAACAATAAATTAGCTTATTTAACAGCCAGACTTGCGTAGCTAACATAATAATATTACTACTAATCACAGAAAAGACTAAATATATAGTATTGATCTTCTTTTTTCTTTATTATTTTCCTTTTTTTCGCTTCCTCTTTTTTTTTCAATAAATAGCAATGCAATAAGTTGCTAATTAGACTGGAATTTGCTGCATATCTAAGAATAAAATATTGGAAACCAATTTAAACAAGAAAAAAAAAAGCAAGCATTCATCTTCAAAGTGATGTTCTGTAATGAGTAGAGAAAGATAATAAAAAATGCTTAGTTTCAAGCTGATAATTAATCAGAACCTATGCTAACATTGCCCAAAAAAGCAATGATAACAGCAATATAATGTAATTTGCTGCATATATTGTTAGAAAAACAAAAAAAAAAAAAAAGAAAAGAATTTTTTTTTTTTTAGAAAAGTTTCAATTGCAATGGAAAACTTAACTCACGGTAATGATCAATGGGAAAGCGAATAGGAGAAGAAGGTGTGAACAAGAAAAAAAAAACGAGTAATTAAAAAATGATTAATGTGTTTCATTAAATTTGAGCAAAACAAAACTATGCAGAGCAGCAGAAAAATTTAAATGATTTAAATTTTTGAAATAAATGTGAAAGCAATCAAACAAATTGTCAACAATTTATAGCAGTGTTAAAATAATACTAGAGTATTGAGGATGAAATTCTGTTGCACACAGCAACAAAAGCAAATATGCTAAAATGTAACAAACGAATGAAAGGAAATAATGATGAAATACGACTTAGAATGAGGCACACTTCTAATTTGACTTCACTAAACAAGTCATACATATTGGCTAACTAGTCTCATCCAAACAACCAGTAATTAGCTTTCATTGCAAATTCTATTCTTTCAAAGCAACAATGAGAATTAACCATAAACCAAGGAGTGAAAAGTATATTTCAATTCTTTTTTTTTTTTTTTAAATGAATTCAAAAAGCCTAGTGCTTAATGATAGAGATAAATAACTGTTATGAGCTGAATCATAAATGATGCAAAAGAAGGCTGACAAAATGGCATAAAAAGTCAAGAAAAGAAAAGTTTTTAGTTTGAAAAAGATTTAATCCAAATAAATACTAAATAATCACTTCAATGTTTTGAAATTTTCATTCCATTTTATATTAACTCTTACTAAAAATAAAAATTTCTTCATTCATTTTGCATCGATTATTCTTCCTATTATTATTTCCCATTATTATTATCATTATTATTATTATTATTGTTATTATTACTATTATAATATTATTGTGTTTTATTATCATATTACTATTATATTATTATTTATCATTATTTCTGTTTATTATCATTTATTCTCATAGTCAAGTTTATTGTTATTGCTCATGCTGGTCTGAACTTTCAAGCATGAACAACGTAAATATCATTATGAAATAAATTTTAATTTAGTGAAAAATACCGCGATTAGCTTAATTGGATTAATTTATATCGAAATTTAAAATTTGAAAACTTTCATAAATATTTTGTTTTTTTTTTTTTTTGTTACTTAATTCTTTAAATAAAAACGAAGGAAAAAATCAAAAAAAAAAAAAGATATTTAAACAGTTGAAAAACCTTACCTGCAATTTTGCAATTTCTTTTCCATTAATTCTACCACGTCATCTGTGTACTATAAAATTCCATTCTTGCTTTCTGAAGTCATTTTCAGGTTGCGTGAAGTACTACTACAAGGCTAGAAATTGTAATAATATTAGAAGTATTTGTAATAATAATATTAATAATCGTAGTACAAGTAGAAGTAAAAGCAATTCTGTCGGATCCATCAAGCCTGATTCAGATTTACACGATCAGAAACTTAACTAAATTTCCTTCAATGGCAACCATTTGTGGAAGATGTGCCAGTTATATTAAGTTAACTTTTTCAATTGCTTACTTTTCATGTTCATTTTTTGGCACAATTTTTATTAAAAGTGAAGAAATTCAGAAAGTAGAATTTGTAAAGTTGAAAATTTGATTAACTGATTGATGATTTCAAATAAGATAAAATTGATTGTTTGTTTATTTCACGATTTTATGCGTAAGCAATAATTATTTAACATCATCACCAATTGTTTTTTTTTTTTGGAAAAAAGAAAAAGAACTTTTTTAATTTAATTTAATTTTTTCAAATTTATAGGTAAATATTATATAGTTTTATTGATATTCTAATATTGCTATCCTATACAATAGCAGAAAACAGAATTTTTTTTCACGCCAATTAACTTTGTGATAATATGATGACGTGAATTTTTTCGTGAATATGAAAAAAGAAATGATTTAGAAGATGTATTGAATTTTATGGGATATCTCTTTCAAAAAAAATTTAAAAATCGTTGTTGTTATAAGGATTTAAAAAGCGAATTTTGATTTCTTATTCTCTAAATCTGACCGAATCTAAATTTGAAATTCCGCATAACCAATTTAGGGAAGTTTTTTTTTAGATTACCAAAATTCAAAGCCTTCATTTTCAGTAATTTTCAATTTTTATTCTCAATAGCAATTCTATTTAATATAATTTTATCGTAACTTTTTTTTTCATTATTTTTGCCAACCACTACTTATAAAAACTAGAATGAAAAAAATGCGTAAAATAATTTTTTTTTAAAAATCTTTCACTTTTTTCTATTTCGCTAAAAGAAATAAGAAGCATATCGAATTTTAATTTCCTCTCTTATTATAATACTTTCAAATCTTCTTACTTTTTATAAGTATATTTCTACTTTTTACATAAGTATGTTACTTTTGCTAAACAGAAAGTGCCAATAAAATTGCTTTATTTTAGATGCGATGAATACATAGGAACAAAATGTATTTTCAAATTGAGAAAAAAAAAAACAAAAAGTAAATAACAAAATAAAATAGCTGTATAAAATGAAAAGTAGTGTTACAAGCCAAGCAAATATAACTGAAAATCAGATTTAAATGAAAAAAAAAAAAAAAATTCGCTCAATAATTGAAATTCTTGCTTAGAGCAAATTGAATTTTTCATTTTATCATTTTCTTTTTTCGTTTCTTGTTCTCATTTTTGTAAATTTTTTTTAACTATTGCAAAAAAATAAAATTTTGAGAATTTAAAAGATTTCAAAAGAAAAAAAAAGATTGAAAGGAAAAATAAAAATATTCTCATGGAATTAGAAAATATTTGAAGATTTCTTGATATTAAGGCATAGACTTGATGCGTTTTACAATGAAACGTTCTGTGGAAAATTTCAGATTTATTGAAAGTTATTATGCAAGATTAAGAAAGAAAAAAGGAAAAATATATTATAAAAATATATATACTTATAAAAGTATATATAAAAACATATATACTTATAAAAGTATATATAAAAATATATATACTTACAAGAACTAGGATGAAAAAAATTCGTAAAATAATTTTTTTTTTAAAAATCTTTCACTTTTTTCTATTTCGCTAAAAGAAATAAGAAGCATATCGAATTTTAATTTCCTCTCTTATTATAATACTTTCAAATCTTCTTACTTTTTATAAGTATATTTCTACTTTTTATATAAGTATGTTACTTTTGCTAAACAGAGGAGAAATTAATATTTGAAAACAAAATACCTTAATATGAAATTAACTACTACTCATAAGAGCTTAAGTAGATTGTTATAAATTTGAAAATGAATTCCATGTTGCTAATTTTCCACTGATAAATTCAGCAATTATCAATTCAATCAAAACCAGAAAAGAGAAAAGCTTTAAGCTATGTTTGTTGTAAAACAACAAAATATGTTAAATAGCAATTTCAGAATTGCTTTTTAACGAATAAAATTTACTTAACAAAATACTTGAATGGCTTAACTTGCAGGACAATATGTATTGTAATGATATTTAACATTAAATAAGTGAATGTGCTGAGAATATTAGTATCACGGATTTTTAGATTTGATAAGGCTGTCCGGTGATAATATTAACAGATGTTATCTGTGACTTCTTAATAAAGCTATCATCAAATAATTGTTTTTATTCGTTTGGTTAGGAATGATTGAAGATGCGTCCTATTTTTGTCAGTTATTATCAAATCAACAATATCTAAGATAGTTTTGATAGCGAAAAAAAAAAGTCACTGATTAAAGCTAAATTATTGAGCTTGAATAATGAGAATCTTATCATAATGATATCTTTTTCCTCTGTTATTCGGATGATCATAAAAAATAAGAAAATGACGATTTTGTATCATTCTCTAAATAATTAATGCAAATATTTAGCATAAACGAAGAAAAAAGCAGTCAGATATTTTATAATGGGAAAATAATAGTTAAAGCATAGAAAAATGACTAAAAATTTCCTAATTATTAATGAAAAAAGTAAAAAAAAAAAAGTATATTGAAACAATGAATTTACAGGTTATTGGAAGTGATTTAGTGATTTTAATTAATTGCTAAACTAGATGGTATAAATTTGTAAAACATCACTAAATCATTTCAGCATGTTTTAATAAAGTTGTTTCAAAATTTGATTTTCTCATTTCTCTTGATAATCTGAAATACTTGGGAGTTTACTGTTCCCCATCTTAAAAATGAACTCATTGACTGCAAAAAAAATTTCGATTTTCTAAATTTCGCAATTTTTGCACGAATAATTCCTCTAACTTCTATGAGCTCTGAGTTTAAGCTTATTTTTATAAAAGGGCAGTGGAAATTTTCAAATTTTTAATTTTAAGCAATTAATAAAAAGTGAAATATTAGAACGAATTCTACCAGAAATCAAATTAAAGCCAATAATTCACCGGTATATTAAGATAAACCGAAAAGCTTGCTGACAATTAATTGATTAAAATGGAAGCTTAATTTAGTGAGAAATGATAAATAGGCTCACTGCAACTCTAATATCACTGTCGTTTTTCTGGCCAATCTTTTTTTTCTTCATTTCTGGCCATAAAAACTAAAGTTGACTATGAGCAGTATTAATTACTAGGCTGAAATTATTCAAACAAAACTCATAATTTGCTTGGATTTTTCGGCCAGTAACTATTGTGTGATAAAACACGAATGGATGCTAAATTGCTATGAAATATAAGGCCCAGTCAGTCAATATATCCGTTTCTCATAATTCGTTCCAAAATATGTAATTTCAGCATTCTTCGTAATCCATCCAATACTATTATTTCTTTAAAAATCCCATGAAATAACAAGGTAGTTGGAAGAGAAATGACTTAAATTATCGATAAATTCATCTAGTAGTCGGTTTCATCACAATGAACACAATAATTCTAGTGAAATGTTTGTCGAATTTACATTGTCCTGAAGTATTTCGGAAATTACACTACTTTGTACCCCGTGACCTTACTGTTACTGTAAATGACAGTTCAGGATAAACAGTAGAAAATGATATGTCTAGACAAACGTTTTCATAATAGTTTCAGATATGTGGAATCTGTAGTGGCACAACGAAGCTTGATACTGGTTTGGTAGTTTCATAACAGTGCTTGGCCGAAGTTAGACAGAGTTAGGTAACTGGAGGTGGTAGTTGTTGAGCTGTCGGGATTTCTTTGAGGACACTTTCGAGAAAGTGCTAGAAGTGGAGGAGAAATCTGATAGCATTTAATTCGAGTTAAAGATTAAAAGATGGTATGATAAAAGGTTGAAATGAGTGAGGAAGGAGTTCGTGTTCTGTGCCAGTAGTAGAAGTTTCAAAAGGATGTCGAGAAGGATTCATCAGACTATGTTGTTGAATAATGAATAAAAAACTATCTGTTAGTTTTAGACGGATGAGAAATCTTCGTGATCAGCATATTATCAGGATGTTAAATTGTCGTAATTTTTAATAGATCACAGGAATTAGTTAGTTTGAAGCTGGGGATAGTAATTGCTAAATGGTGATGTTTGATGGCTTTTCATATTATTTAACTTTAAACACTGCAATATTTTACGTAATATGAATTGATGATGATGTTTAGTTTAGGTACAAGTTAAAGTTGTAGATTCCCTGGTTGTCACATTTGTTGTGTGATTCGACTGGTTAATTTTCCCTTTAGTTGTTTCGTACATATGTCTACATCGAGTCGCTGGTTTTAAATTTACCCCTCCCTATTCCACATAGTAGATTTTCCGACGGAATTATTGCAATAAATTATTTTAAAGTATATTCCTTTTTTCTGATTGTAATATTAAGCATTATAATTTAAATGCCATATTTCAATCGTTAATCAAAAATTTTGAATGCTAAAACAGGAAAGCATTCCGGTACTTTTCTGATATAGAATTCGTAATGTCCGATGAGGAAGAAAAAGGACGAAATGTTCATTGTGATTTTGGTGATGCGGTTAACAGAGGTCGTGATTGTCGAAGGCGAAATTTAGTTGATAATCAGCATAGTAGCGGACAGGATGATGTGGATCAACGAGAAAGGCGGCGGCATATGGATTTAGAAGAGGGTAAATTTGCTCAGACTTTTCGGGTAACAGGAATTGAGAGGTAGGTGGGTACTGCACAAGTTTGAAAATAAGCCAGCTGAATATGTCCCACTAAGTTTTAGTATGAAATATTAAAAGATTAATTCATAAATTATAAATGCATAGTTTCGTCATAGATGATATGTTATGTAAGAGAAAGCGGCATGGCTCAGATGCAGTGAAGGATGAAATTGTGTTCAAATTAACAGAACTGTTGACACATGTTGGTGAGAAGGTATATATTTATATTTTATAATCGAATTATCGTTTAACTTATTGTGGTATTTAAGTCAATGTTTGCTTTTAACATTCTTCTCGTAAAGTTATTCCAGAGCAGTTCATCTCTAGAATCAAATTTGGAAAGTTTGGCACAAGTTTTGGAAACAGATCTTGACACATACAAGGATCACATTATTGGAATTCTCATCGATTGGTGTGTTTGATTCTATTCAAGTATTTTTTTAAATTCTAACCTGTTCAGGTTTGTACTTCTTTATTAGTTGAAACAAAGTTTTGGATAAGTTTTCTTTTCAGCATTTGCAATATGCCGGACAAACTTACAGTTTATTCAACTTTGATTGGACTACTAAACGCTAAGAAATATAATTTTGGTGCAGAGGTGCTGCATTTTGACATTTGATGCTAATTTTTTTTTCTTTTTTTAAATCAGTACAGAGTTATTACATGGATCATTTCATCAAACGCATTATTTTAATTTACAGCTTTTGGACAAATTGCTTTTAAGATTGAACGAATTTATGAAAACAAGTGATTTCGATCGTGCCTTGTATATTGTAAGATTTCCATAATTTTTCAAAATATTTTTTTTTTAAATTTTTATTTAAATTTTCGGAACTACTCTTTTACAGTCTGAAAATATGTTGTTATCAAAAAAAGTGTGAGGTCTAAAATTGGAAATTCTGTTAAAACACCGAGAAATATACATAAAAATCCGTTTGCAAATAAAATTCAGCTTGACTTTTGTTTTCGAACCCAATTGTTTTACAGTATGTGAGGGTGTGTGAATTGTGAATCTTTTCAGGTGATATTTTTTTCTGACCTGGTTAACTGTCGTGTAATCACATTGGATTCGTTTGTAGATTTCCTTGACGATCTCATTAATAGTGCTTCCGAAGCGGGAATACCGCAGGTATAGCATCAAAGTTATTCTGCTTATCAAGCCATGAATATTTTAAAGTACTAACCCAGCTGCATTTATAATTATTTACTATTAAAAAAGTGCAAATCATTTAGGAAATATTTTGCTTTCAGGTAAGACGCGATTGGTTTGTTTATGTTTTTTTACACTGTCTTCCTTGGATTGGCCAAGAGTTGGCCGAAAAGAAGCAAGGAGAATTGAATGCTATGTTAGATACTGTTGAAAAATATTTGCATTCTCGAAATAAGGAACATGTGAAGGTGCGTTAAGATTCTTCAGCGTGTCTTAATTCACCTTCCTTAATGTAATTTGAGCTGTATCTTATTTTGTTCTACTAAAATAAATTTTGATGGCTTTTGCAGATTTTGCAAGTATGGTCAAAATCCATTCATGAACAAGAAGAGTATTTGGATTGTTTATGGGCACAGATTTTGAAATTACGGTCTGATGGATGGCGTGAAAAATTTATCACTCGTCATTATGTTGCTTTTGATGGAACACTAGCAGATGCGTTACAGCATAACCTCCCAAGGTATATTTTTCATTTCTTCTATGTCTATTTTATTCCTATTTTTTTTCTGATCTTTGGTATCTATCTTTTGTGATTTACCTTCCAGGAAATCAAACGTAGACTAGGAGCTAGGATTTTGATACTGAGACAGTGAAAGCAAGGCCGTTTAATTGATACTTGTTGGAGGCATTAGTTCGGATTTTAATTTCTATTATAATTCATTTTTATTTTTTTCCAGAACTGGAAATGGTTATTCCTCTTAATTATTCAGTTTATTTGCCTGTCCTCTTTATTTTAGTTTTGAGCCGCCACCACATACTCCAAATAGTATTTACCCTCTTCCGAGTGTCGTGTTTCGCTTTTTTGATTACGCTGATTGCCCAGATAATGTTAGTTTTTTGTATTCTACAGTTTTCAAATTCCATTTCGAGCTTGACCTTTCCGTTTGTTTTTTTCTTTCTCTGCTAAAATCATCAATTTACAGCATTTTTTTATACCTTTTTTTATATTTCATTCTTGCCAGGGACCACTTCTTCCTGGCGCGCATTCAATAGAACGATTTTTGGTTGAAGAGGAATTGCGATGGATTCTGGAACAGGAAAAAACAAGCAGAAAGAAATGGTATATTTGAAACTAGCTTAGTCTTCGTGGCTTCGTTAACTTCTTAAGTTACTTTATTAGGCCTAGTCTCTTCCCTGCCTTTCCATTCGAAGCGTTTCTCATTCTTATGTTATTAACCAATAACGTAATAATGAATTTTAGTGCATCACGGTTATTGGAGTATGACAAACGAACACTGGTGCCTATAAACTATGTTATACTGGAAGTGATCTTCTCTCAATTGTTCCATTTGCCCGAAGCACCTACTCGGTCAATATTTTATGGAAGTCTATTGATTGAGTTGTGCAAAACTAAAAGTATGCCTCAGGTAAGCAAATTTGGAAAAAAAGTAGATATTGGTCTTGTAATTTGTCATTGTCATTGGAAAAAGAAATGTTTCGTTTTGTAATTCGAACGATTCTTTTCTCAAGGATTGTCTTAAGAAAGGAAAGACTTTTACTAATACTTGGTGTTCATTCTCGTAATATTTCTGCTATGAGAATTTTTTACGAACTCAATAAGTTAGATTTAACAGGATAAGGACATTATATTATCTTTTATCCGAATTTTAAGTCGTACTTTCCCACTGTTTTTTTTTTAAGGTAATTGCGCAAGCGGCCGAGATATTTTACCAAAGGATAGATTCGATGCAGATTGCTTGTATTGATAGGTATGCATTTAATGCACTTCTTCATTTCATCTGACAAAGCACTTTTTCGCTTATTGCATTTATTTTCATGTTACAGGTTAATTGATTGGTTCAGCTATCACATGTCAAATTTTGAGTACAGATGGTCTTGGTCTGATTGGAGTGACTGTATCGAATTGGATCGTCTTGCTCCAAGGCATATGTTCGTCCGAGAGGTAAACAGATTGTAATGCTTAGGGTTTTTTTTTTTTCTTTTTTTCTGGGATGTTCTAACATATCTATTCTGCACAGAAAAAATTATTTATTTTCGAACTTCGTACAAAACCAAACTATATCATTACACCATAAGGCGAAGATTCATTGAAAAGCTAATGCAGGTTGTTGTGCAGCATAATGTGGATGCTTTGTAAAGTTTCTATTTAATTTCTGAAACCGACATGTGATAGAAAGTAAATCTAGGTGTTGGATAAGTGTATGCGGTTATCATATCATCAAAGATTAACAGAATTTTTACCTTCTGCATTTGAAAAAATGATACCGGAGAAGCCTGCTATCTCCTACGATCTGAATGATGGTGATTTTTTTTTTTACTATAATTTGATCCAATTTTTAAGCTCTTTATTACTGAGTTTCAAAACGAATTTTAAAAATATTATCCATCAAACATCCAATTTTAGACTGAAATAAATCCATTTTCTTATAGATATTTTATTTAATTGTGCCAAAATGTACATTTTTGCACTGCTAGTAATACATTGAGCTTTGTGTTCACTTAATATTGGTTTTTTTTCTTTTTTAGAGGAACATCCAGATCACGATTTTGCCGTGGTTCTGGAAAAAGCTTTTCGTGACAAAATATCAGCCGATGAAATGGTTGATCTTTTGCGCAGCAAAACTGGGAATCGAATGGATATTAACTCCAGACTGTCCATTTTCTTCAAAGTCTTGCTTTATTTGGCTCGAAAAACTTTTAGCCACAACTTTGCTGCATTAACTAGGTAAGCCAGTTTTGAATTTTGGTCAGGCATTTTACAGCTGCCCCATATTTATTATTATGGGCTACTATATTAGCGGGGAACTTCTTAATAAAGTATATTTAGCAATAATTACAATCCTTTTTATTCCCAACCTTCGTTGATATAGCTCATTCAGAAATTTGAATGTTAAGCATATATAAATGCAGTTCGGTCGAAGAATGAGCTTAGTGCTGGAAATATTTTTTTTCTCTCAGATTCATGATTGGAAATTACAAAACACTACTGTATATGTATTTTGTCAAATACTCTATATACGAAAATTATATGGGTCGGTTCCTTCGAATTTGGTGTAGATGTATTTATTTTGCTCTTTATTTCTTTTTTCCTTTTTGCAGGTATTATTCGACTCTGAAAGAATTTATTGGAGGCAGAGAAGATGCACAATTAACTATTTTGCGAACACTTTATGAAACCTGGAAACTCCATGGACAGGTGTGTTTCTTGGGAAACATTTTTTTTATTGCTTTATTGATCCATTTTATTTTTGATGCCATCTATAAAACCATTTGTCATCCACTGTTTGGTCAGGCGTTCTTTTAGTCGTTTTTTTAGAGCCTTTCTATGAACTTGCAGTTTATTTTCTTCATCTGTCGTTGCATCTTCGTACTTTATAGTAGTGCATGTATTCTTGTATCGGTATTTATTGAAGCACATGAATGGAGGAGTATAGTTGACCTGTATGAACTGTTTTGGGAAAATTTTGTTCAAAGTGCTTTATTGTTTGTAAAAATTTATGCATAGATCAAAGTTATTTTCCAGATGATAATAGTATTGGTGACGAAGTTACTGAAAATGTCACTGATTGATGCAAGTGCTGTTGTGGCTTGGTTATTTAGTGATGAAATGAAACCTGAATTTGAACGGTATAAAATACTTTCTTCTACACATATACCTTATCACATCATATGCTATCTATTCGGCTAGTGATATTTGCATTTTAGTTTATGGATTTGGGAAATACTGAGCAGAGCACTTGAACATGTTAGCGGGCATGTTCGTCGAAGCAGACAAGCAATTGAAAAAGCAGCGCTAAAAAAAGAGCAGAAAGACTCCGGTCAAGAAAAGGATGATTTTGTTAGTCCACTCATGTTTTGTAGTGAGGATATTGAAGGTTTTTAAAAGAAGATGGCTTTTCAACCAAGTCATTATTTATCTATTTTGTGATGACTTAGCTTTTTGAAGGACATGGAAACAGATGAGCAAGACATGGTCGATTCTAACACAGTGGAACCGCTTGTTAAAGAGAGCGAATTCGCTGATTTACATGACTGCTTGAAAAACCTGCTTCTTGACGTACTTCATGTAAGTTTTTCTCAGTTTTTCATTTTCCGCTGTGGAAAATTTTATATATTTAGGGACTTCTTACGTCGAAAATGCTCCCGACTGCCGTTTGCTTTAGAATGGTGTGGTGTAGAGTGCTAAGCCGTATTCGACGTTTTAATGTGCTGTGGTTTACATTACTTAGCAATGGATAGCTTTCGTTTACTCACAACGATGAGTATGGCACTGAACAGAAGGCCACCACTAAAAAGAATATGACCCGTATAGATCAGGTAAGTAGCTCGTTCTCTTCTTTATCAATCGAATGCATAACAAATATTATTTTCCAGAAATTTACCGTAACATTAACGGAACATATTGTCAACAGCGAAAGCAGTGGAAAGGACTTTCAGAACAACTGGTACTTGTATGTCACTGGTCGCTTCAAAAATGTGTTTCTAAGGGTGAGCAAATTTGTTCGTTTATGATGTTTCTTCTTTTTTAAGAAACAACACTGCAGTGTTAAGTAGTTTAATTGAACAATGTCCAGTCAAAATATGCACGGTAAGTTGCTTCAATTGATTTGAATTGATAGCTCTGTAGAACCAATTAAAGTAGAATAGGCAACATAAACATTGGTATTGATTACCTATATGTTATATACGCGGGAGGAGTATTTCATGAGGAAATCGGCGGAAATAATATTTCATGACGAACTGATATTTAGAGACGAATTGTCAGCAGTGGCCATACGGATTGGCCGATGCCACATCGTTTGCTTTCATACTTTTTCTGCTACCAAGCACTGTTCTGTTTTATATTTTAATTGATTCTGTTCCAGCATTGGAGGGATTTGTTCGAATTCCGGGAGGCACTGGAGAAAGAACTTTTTAAAGAATTTGCTATTGATAATAATGTCATGGAAAATTATAATCAATTTAAAGCACTTATGGCTTAAAGGGAAAAATTAATGGTAACGCCCTGATTTTGTTTTGTTTTTCTGCTTTTTTTTTTTTTTTACTGGGAACTCGTTTTGGGTATCAGTAATTTACAAAATTTTAAGAGGGAATAATAAAGTGAAAGTAAATGGGAACTCTGGTATGTGAGAAATCTCGTTTCTGCGTTCCTTTGCTCCACTTTTTCAAGAAAAAGTATGTAATATGATTATAAGCACCAAAATCTTTTATTTTACATTTTATTTGATATCTTGTTAACTTGTATTCGCTGTTTTTTAAGTAAAGTGTTTCTAACATTTCGCTTCTCCATTTTTCAAGTATAGGTGGTGTCATCGCACATTAGAATGGCATTATTTGAGATGCTAAGTAACTATATTTTGCATTCCACTATTACATGATATCGGCTCTGGAAATATGGAAACTTTATTTTTTCTCTTCCGCAGTAATATACAAAGTACTTACCAGATCATGAATAGCCTTTAGTTCTGCATTATTAAATCAAAAGAAAAAATCTTACACAGTATAATGTTTTGCAATTGACTTTTTTCTATTTATAAGTGTAAAATCCTTCGCCACACTTCTTCCCGAACTTTCCTTCAGCTACCAGTTTATTGAGCATTGGATTTGGATCGAATTGCTTCTCATTTGGATTGGCTTCGTGCCATCCTAAAATTCGGGTAATACTAAATAAGTGAAAATTTGGTCTGAAGTGCAGGAATTTGAAGATTTAAACTGGGGTGAAATTATCCGACCATCTTATCCTCAAAAATCCATAAACTTACCGTCCAAGATGAATTTCGTCGTATCAAGACCGACATAATCTAACAGTTCGAATGGTCCCATTGGGTATCCAGCTCCTAGTTTCATTGCTGTGTCGATATCCCGCAATGAGGCATCACCTCGTTCAACCATCCGGATTGCTTCCATCAAATAAGGAATAAGTAGGCGATTAACAATGAAACCAGGAACATCCTGAAATCCAAATTTCGGGTGTAAGCTGCTATCTATGGCTATTACAGTGTTCAGCTTACCTTGCACGCGACAGTCGTTTTACCTACTGCTTTCCCGAATGCCTGGAGGGCGTCAAATGTATCATCTGATGTTTCCGCCAGTCGTATTACCTTTAAAAAAAGTTATCCTTAAATATGTTTTCAGTTAATTATAGTCCATTCCTTCCTTCCTATCGATAATTTTGGATAATGAGAACTTGTAAACCGATTCATTTCTGTGTTGGATCATATTCAACGATGATGGCTTTGAAGGTTAGCTCATAGTTTATAGCTTTAATCACTCACGGAACGGCTGAAATATTGAAAATTATAGAGGATTTACTTCGCATAACTTCATTACTGGTACAGGATTGAAGAAGTGCAGACCACCAAATCTTGATTTATTTTTCAAATTTCTAGCAATATCCTGCAGTTTCAATGATGATGTATTGGTAGCTAGTAGTGTCGGCCTGGAAACATAAGGAATTAGTTAACTGTACTAACAAGGAATTAACGTAGAAAATGATGGAATAGTAATTTATAGTTCAGAGTTACTAGATATCCTTAATAATTTTAGCCATTAAAATAGCTTGATCAAAGGATTAATTTAAGGAAAATAGTTGATATTATCACATTAGTGGTAAAATTAATGAGTTGACAAAACCTTGTAATGGTAGCCTCAATTTGCTCAAATAATTTCTGCTTTATTGATAAATTTTCAACAATTGCTTCAATTACCAAATCTGCATTCTGTACACCTTCTTCAAGACTTGTTGTCATCACTATTTTCCCCATCGTATTTTCAATAAATGATGATTGTGCCTAGAGTACAAATAACATGACAAATAGTTAATTGTAAAGAAACGAAGTAATAATGATAACTAGTGAAAACAAGCTAATATAATAATCCTCCGTTTAAAAATGATATCCAAAAAAAAAAAAAAAAGGAAATGAGGTAAGTGTAGAAGAAAAAAAAACTACAACAGTAGAAAATAATACACCAAGCTTATCATACCATCTCATCCTCTTTATACTTCTTTGCTACTCGTTTTAAACTGCTGCATATATAGTTTTTTGATTTATTCAGGATAGCATCATTCTTATCAACCAATGCCACCATCATCGATGCTTGCGCCGCTACCTATAATATATGAAAGAAGAAAAAAAAAAACTGCTACCTGTAAAGAAATGTACAAAGGAAAAAAAAAAACTATCTCTTATGTCATCTTAAGAAAAAGTTTAGGAAAGTTGAGATTCTCCAAGAATCAATATTATATCATTTAAACAAAAATGAAAAAAAAAAAAAAAACAGTCATCTATAATAAAAAAGTGGAAATGACAATTTAAAGTAAATTGTAATTCTGAAAAAATATGACAAACCTGTGCGATTCCGGAACCCATCAAACCGGAACCAACTACACAAATATTCTTCATGGTAGATATATCAGAACTAAATTTACGAACTCCAAAGGAATACATTCCCATATGTTTTCGAAGTTGTAACATTCTGTAACACCAGTATTAAACCTGAAAAAAGGAGTAGTTAGGGAGGAAAAGTTTTCACAAATGTAATTTTTTTTTTTTTTTTCCATAAAATTAATACATAGATCAAATATGTGATAGTTCTCAAATAAAAAAAAAACCAATTGTTAAATAATTTTCATCATATATTTTCTTTAAGTTAATTATAGTACATTCAGTACTTTAATTTCCTCATTCGTTTCATCTATTTCAGTAAAGATTACAAGGTAAAAAAGTATCTTATGAGCTGCCTTCCTAAATTAAATCTTTCCAGTTGTTTTGCATTCAATTGGTAGGCCCCTTTTTCTATTCACAAATCTAACTAATTTAAACTAAACATGTTAGATTCCTGCTGGTTAGTTGTCTTATTTGTGATATGATAATGTTAATCAGTGGAAAATTTCAAAATATGAGCGAAAAATATGGCGAACATTGCGTTGAGAAATCGACTGTTCTCATCCTTTTTAAAAGAGAATGATGTGACCGAATTAGATGGATGGTAGAATGTATTATTTGACACGAAGACCTAATTAGAACAAACGATAAAAATGGTTCGCAAAATGATAATTATTTTATCACACAGTAAACAAAGAATGCTATCATTCCTTTCTTTCCCTTAGCATGATATGATAAATAAAGGCAAATGATTGGTTGAAGTGAGAAAAATATTATTGCTATTATGAAATGAATAAAATTTTTCTTTGAAAGGAAAAAAATGAAACGAAAAAATTGAAAGAAAATTTTCAAAAAAAAAAGAAATTGAACGAAAAAATGTTGAGAAATGCAAAGTGATGAAAGAATGAAAGAAAGCATAAAGTATATAGCAATTTTAATTTCTTTTATTTTAGCCTAAATTTCATATTTTAGATTATCAGCAATAGTTTACGAATGTTTTACTTTAGAATCCTGAAGAAAAAGTATAAGCTAAGGAGTACGTGGCATGATAAGTAAGCGAAAACCTGGGAATTTTATTTTACTCTAAAATTTTCGTAATTTAAACTTCAGATCTCATTTTTTTCCCCTTTTTTTTTTTAAATTTATTTCTTCTTCAGCTAATTTTCGTCTGTCAATTTAAACCATCATTTCTTGGATTTTGTTTTTTAGCCACCTTACGATTTATACAAATTTACTTTGGAGCTGTCACCTATTTCAATAGCTGTGTTTTAGTTAGACGTTAGCCGAAAAGTTGTATCGAAGCCTTTTTTTTCTTATCTCATCCATCAAGAAATATTCTATGGTAGGAATGAAGTGTACACTCGAAATATGATATTCTGTTTTGAAACATTGACGGAAATTTTTCAGAATTTTCAGGGCCAGGTAACAAATTATGAGCCATAATCCGTTCCGGAAAATTCTGAAAAAAAAAAAAAATAGAGGATGTAGCTAGCTAAATTGTCAGTGAGGTTAGCCGCATTGTCAACGGCCTGAAATGAAACACCATTAGGGTGCTTTGTTAATTTTTGTATCGGCTAAAAAAATAAAAATCAAAAATTAAATAATAATTTTAAAAAAATGGAGTGAAAAAATTCTGGAAAAACAGAAGAAACTGATGACATTGGACAGTAGTGGATATGATCCGGAGTGATCTAGGATCTAACTCGAAGGATAGATGAGAGGCAACCGGAAAGGCGCCGGTTTTGGAAAATGAAGCTGATTAGGATGGATTCCGTTTGGGCAAAACAAAACTGGAAATGTTGGACAAAAAAGCTTTGCCTAGAGCAGTACAAAAATAAGAGAAGTAAGGAATGAAATGGAGCCATATTGGTACTAAAATGTTGACGGCAATGCAAAAATTCCATCTAATATGATAAGAGGTTTTTTCAATCTCAATCAACAATACTGAAATACTAGAAATAATAAAAAATCTAAAAGAAAAAGGCCAAAAATAATGGAAAAATTTTGGTGAATAAAATATTGCAAAAGTTAATTAAAAAAGTGTTAGCGAAATGAGAGCGAAATGAGCGGAAAAAAATGAGAATCAAATAATTAAAAGGAATTAATTTTCTCTCCTCATATGAACGACTTAAACATATTACTTGCTAATTATTCTTAATTTATTTATCAAATTAATGATTTAATAATCAATTTCATGCATCATATACTGAAATATAACTCACTATGCTAGATTGCAATGTTTTTATCCGGTGATAATTGCAAAGCATTCCGGACATACTGGAAATAAGGATAGCAATTCTAGGGACGTACCGTTATTTACTAGTTGCCCATAGTCTAATGCATTTATTTTTCCTTAATTGAATGTTTCTCATTTTTGCTGGTGCGTTTGTTTTGTTCATACTCATCCGGTGGCTGATGTGATTCGGAACCGGAAAGGTAGATATTTGTTGATGTTTTCAGCAAGTATTGCTAGTAGTCTATTCGGAAAAATAACGCGGAATTAATTGATGATTTTTTCATTTAAATTTCAAGTTTATTGGCTATCAATACGGTTGATGCTTGGTAGCGTTTGCTTTTCAAGTTTTTTCATTTTTTCCCCTCATTTCTGTGATATATTAGTAATAGTTTTGACTGATTTTTTAATTATATTTACTGATTTACGCTAGTTTTAATGGGCTATATTGTAACGTATATGAAAACTTACTTGTGCGTGCTATACACTGATATATAAATGTGTTCTAGTCTGTCATTATCATAATTAATCTAAGCTCTATCCATAATAATAATTTTAATACTGATTTTATTCCCTATACATATAAGTACATTGAAAAGTTTATAGCTTATTTTAATCCCTCTTTTTTTTCCATATTTCTGGATGAAAGATTATTTCTTGTGGGACTTTTGTTGACTGCATTCTTGAAAAAAAAATTTCATATGATAACGTTTTGCTGGAACTTCTTTCTTTAAAATTATAAACCATTCTGTGTGACACTTTTCATAATAAGGCTATTATTATAGTGTAGTAGGAGTAGCATCAGTGATCACAAGTTAGTCTTTCTTCATCCATAAGTGCCTTCTGATGTTTCATTTAATGATTAGAAATCTAATCTTAATGTAATGATAAGCCAAGTCGTAGTAATAAATTAAAAAATGAATAAATTGTTATGAATTTAGTTTGTAAAGAAAGAAAGAAGTTATTTTATTTGAGTTTTTTTTTTTTCCTTTTTTATTCATCTATCAATAATAAAAATTTATAATTCACAACGTCGAAATTTCAGGAATGTTTTCACTTCTTATAAAGTTTTGAAATTATCAATTTTAAAAGTGTAAAGTCATTTTATTGTTTAGAGATTGTTATGGCTCGTCGTCAGTTGTACGTTTTTGGATGTGCAGGTGATGGTCAATTGGGTTTTTGGTCAGGTACATCTGGAACTGATGCAGAAATGATACGATATCCACAACAGGTGTATGGTGCACCTACTGGTCAGCATGGTGTTACTGTAAAAGCTATTGCTAGTGGTGAAAAGCATACGTTATTTTTAGCTGATGATGGAAAGGTATCTTGTTTCTTCTCTTTTTATGTGAATTTTTTTTTTTTTTTTCTGCATTTTTGCATTTGTACCTTTCTTAAAAGAGATCATCCGCTAAATCAAATAAAATTTTGTTAAGTCTTCTTAATGATGAGTTTCATTGATCTTTTCAAATTATTATGTACAACAAATAAAATTAAAGAAAATTTTATGATTTTGAAATGTTTCTGAAACAGTAATAAAGGTTGTTCAGTGGATTAAAAGATTAATTTTTTTGATTGTTTTATGAATTTCAATTTCTAAATTTTGTTTTTATCAGCGTATGTTTTATATATTTATAGGTATGGTCATGCGGTAGTAACTACAATGGTGAACTTGGTCGAGGCGGTATCAAAGAAGGTTCATATACCATATATCCTGTGCACATGTCAAGTACCGTTAGCATTATCCAAATAGCAGCCGGTCGAAGTCACAGTATGGCAGTTTCGGATGATGGCCGATTGTTTGGATGGGGTAGTAATAGTCATGGACAGCTTGCATTGTCCGGTGATATCCTTATTTCAGATACTCCGAAGTACGTTTTGGTTCATTGTTATTTGATTTTTCATAATTAAGTGCAAATAAAGTTAATTTCTATCTGTTATAATTTTGAAGTATCAGTATGTTTATAAGGGGGAAAAAAAGGTGTCGGTTAATTTCTTGACTAGAAAGAAATCTTATCTTGTAATCATTTTGTGACTGAAATTCAAAATAATTTCATCCTAAAAAATATTTCTCTTCCACTTTGTAGATGAGAATTTTCCTTGCATACTTTATTGTACTGTTTAACAATTTCATAGGCGTGTATCATCATTGCCAGAAACAGTTCAAGTGGCTTGTGGAGCATCTCATACGGTTTCATTAAATGGAGGTAAAATTTGGTTCAATCAGTTTGAAGTTCCAAACTTTAGAAACTGAAAATTGATTTTTGAACTTCAAAATTTTGTAGGTGGTCGAGTATTTGTTTGGGGACAGCAGTCCGATGGAAGAATACGACATACTCCCGCTGAAGTCGAAATATTCGTTTCTGTTCCTATAATTCAGGGTGAGCAAGTTTTTCCTTGTTATTTACTTCTTACATGTTGTTTTGCTGATATCATTTTAAATCAGTTTGTTCTTTCCAGAATTTAATTTTAATACACTTTTATTTAGTTAGTGCGGGGAACTTGTTTACAATGGCTTTAACAGCAAGCGGAACATTATTTGCTTGGGGAAAAAACGAAGAGGGACAACTTGGTAATTTCACAAATAGAGGTATGCTTAAAGCATGGTGGTATCAGTATTTAGAATGAATAAGAATAGTGTAATAAATTGAATTTTCCATTGAATTCAGTAAGCTTCACTATATTAGCATGAATCCTTTTTAAATTCTCGCTTTCCTATAATCTGACTGTTTTTCTTCCTGGTGATTCCTCAACTTTCGCTACATGAATTTTCTGCAAGGACAATAAGTTTTATTCAGTACTTCTTCCTTTGACGAAGT
Organism: Setaria digitata; assembly: GCA_003640385.1. Taxonomy (NCBI): domain Eukaryota; kingdom Metazoa; phylum Nematoda; class Chromadorea; order Rhabditida; family Setariidae; genus Setaria; species Setaria digitata. The sequence goes on along the minus strand of RCAB01000240.1, from coordinate 8,128 downwards.
TGAAATTTTAATGAAGTTCTTACAAATTATGGAACATTTTAACACTATTTTTTGATATTTCAGATGTCGTTATTCCGTGTGAAGTACCAAATATCAATTCGGTTGTAGCAGTTGAATGTGGTGATAGTCATGCTATTGCACTCACTCATGAAGGACGAGTTTTCTCATGCGGCAGTGATTCGTTTGGGCAATTAGGTTGTGGCCAGTCAAACAGATCACAAAACAGTATGAGAGGTATAACCGAAATGCTTGGAAGTCATGTAACGAGGATTGCTTGCGGAAGGTTTATTTTGACCGTTGTGTTTAGAAGAGGAAAACATTCTTTTCTTCTCATTTTCACTAATCAGTTTAGGTGTCATACGATTGTTGTTGCTAATGGAAAGATGTATACTTTTGGATTAAATAGCAATGGACAATTGGGACATGGAAATACAAGAAATCAAATTACACCGCGTATGATTGATTCAGTTGGAAATGTGGCATCGGTATTCGCAGGTTGGGATCAAAGCTTCTGCTTGCAGGTTCATACAAAACACGCATATGTAAGCTTCCTTTTTTTTTTAATTCATTTTTATAAACTAACTTTTGATGCTTACATTTTGAATTTATGAGCATAGAATTTGAATTACAGAGTTAAAAATGCAAAATTTATGAAATTTTCATGTTAAGCAGATATCCTATACTATGAATAGTATTTGAAATGTGCTTGGATTATATCCTGGCTTTTAGGAAGCGCTTTCTGGTCCAAGCAGTTACCTTCAAAAACCGAAGTATCTGTCATTGCAGCGCGTTCGTGATTTGTTCTCAGCTGGTGACAAATTAACTATTATTGGGTAATTTAATAGTTTAAGTCATGAAGGAAATTTTTGAGAATGATCCTGTTTTTCCTACAGTTGTTTATGATGGTTTCCAAAGGATAAAACACAATGCTTCCTTGGTGTTTACTTATTTATTTCAGGGAGTTAGAATCTGTGTTTTCGTCTTTATCTTCTATAAATGCCTCATTTCTTTATGAAAATGAAAAACGATATCGATGTAGCGCCTCAAACAGTTGCCTGGATTTAGATCATGTCGTGCAAGCATCTAGCATTATTTCGGAAAATACAGATGCGGACCAATATGCGGAGATAGTTAGTTTTTTTTTTCTTTTTTTTTACTTATGGGTAATAATTATGATAATTCTTTTTCTTTACAAATAAGAGATTTCTTATTCTGCCATTTGGATTTCCCAATTTTTATCTTTTTTTGCATTCTTACGTTTTCTGGTGTAATACGAAATTTCAGATGCTAACAAGCCTGGAGGCAGCTGGAATGTGGGAACTATCTTGGGAGAAAATAACATCTTTAGAATCCCTTCGTGTTTATCTCATTTTACCTTCATTTTACTTGTTTTCCTCTCCTTCTTATGTGTCAGTTAAAGCACTCCATTTACCATTTGTCCGTGCAATTCAACTTCTTCGAGAAGCGGATCGGAAGGTGTTAGGTTGGTTGAATATGATTTATATTCAATACGTTTCATTGGTTAACAGGTACCTTATCTCGATTTTTTTCTTCCTGTTAGACATATTGGTTTAAATTATGTCTGGCTTCTCCCCAGTGCAAAGTTCAAGTAAGTATTTAAATTTCTTATCTCAAAAATTTTCAGAAAAATGGTGGTCTTTGTTTGAGCGTCGTCACTTCAATCGTTTGGTGTCAGCGTTGGTCAAAGCTTTGGAGCAACTTGTGGAGCATGAGCCGAATAATATTTCTGCTGCCGTCCCTTTCTGTTCAATTTTATCACGGCTACATGCTATCAATAAATCCCAGAAACTCATTGCTTACGACAAATTTTATGTCCACAATTTGCAAAAAAAAGTTGACATGGCTAACGATCTTGCTAAATGGGAATTTAGTGTAAGATATTGCTAAAAAGTTTGTTGCTTAATTGGTACCTTTGCAGTTGACTAAACCGTTGAATGCTTTTTTTTAATAAGAGCTGTAGAATTCTTAGGAAGGCTTATTAATCTTTCTTCGAGGGAAATTAGAATTTTCCTTTTTTTTTTTTTGTAAATAAAGGTTTTACAAATAGCAAATAATTTATGGCGAATACAATCAGTTTTCAGGGTCATCGAGAACCTTTCTATTGGTCGAATTATCCCTTTCTACTGGATGCAGAATTAAAAACAAATCTTCTGCAACTTGAGGCCCACATTCAAATGCAGGTGTATTATTTTTTTAGGAATGTTCCAAAAAGATTTTCTGGGCTCGTTACATTTCCAGGTTTACGAAATGGCTAATTTGCTCCTCCAACCACTGTACGTGTTTTATTTCAGTAACACGTGCGTGAGATAAATTTTATTGAAAATAGCTTTCAGATCTCCATGTCGACTTCAGGAATTATGGTATTGCCCTTCAATATCTCTCTTCAACCCCATCCTTTTTTTGAATTGACTGTGCATCGCGATAATATTGTTGACGATGCAATGGTTGCATTGTTGTCATCAAAGGAAATGGATCTCAAAAAACCGTTAAAAGTATATCTGAACATCATAATGAATTTGGAACGATTTGGATATTATTAAGATTCAAGTAGCAATTTGTTATCACTAGGATCAGGATTTTTCGGCAAATGAATTTTGCGCTGCTCAACAGTATTCATCATTGAAATTTTAGCGGGGGATTTGGTACATTATACATTCATTTATTTTCTAATCCTCTTGGACTATGTCATCATCAGCTATGTTTGGTTGATGAAGTCAAAAATATAGAGCTTTCTTTTCAACACACTGGAAGCTCCCTAGGATTTCTGCCGCTCTGTTTCGGTAATATCTCCCCTTATTGCTTGCATACTAGTATCGAATTTTTGAATATGTGATTATATCTCTAGCATCCCTTCGAATTTATCATCTATTATTCTACCCAGGTACACTTCATTGGTGAAGAAGCAGACGATGCTGGTGGTGTGAAAAAGGAATTCTTCATGTTGCTTTTTCAAGAACTGCTTCAGGCAAAGTAAGTCAGAAAATATAAATAATTTTAGTTTTTAACTGTTCTAAAGATTTTCGCATTCAGAGAAAATTTGGACGGAGATTTAAAATTGCTTAGATTATTGAAATTTTGTTTTCTTTTCGGTTTCTTTCTCATATGCTTCAACTGCTAGTTACTAAACCGACTTAACAAACATGCCATAGTGCTGTCTTAATCAGTGTTTGAGTTCAGAAATTCTAATGTGTTATTACAATGATTGGTTTTAGATATGGGATGTTCACAGAAAATGATGAATCACATTTAATTTGGTTCTCAGGAGTGGAAACAGATTCATTAAGCTTTAAACTTGTCGGAATGCTATGTGCACTGGCTATCTATAATAGTGTCCTCGTTGATTTTCCATTTCCTTTGGCTTTGTATAAGAAAATTTTAAATGTTCCACTCGAACTTGAAGATTTGAGTGAATTAAGTCCTGCAGAAGGAAGGCAAGTTTTCCCCTTTTGTTTTAAATAAGTAGAAAAATGAAGTTTCTTGTTGCAAAATTTTGTTTTCTTTGACATCAGTGAAAAGGTGGTAATGTCATTTCCAGCTCTATCAGTGTCATTAAACAGATTTTTGTTTATGCGGCGGTAGTTTTTAGGTCGCTAAGGACTCTTTTGGACTATGAAGAAGATGATATCGAGGAAGTTTTTTGTTTGACGTTTGTAATTTCCATATCCTTATTAGGAGATAGCAAAGATATTGAACTGAAAGAAAATGGTGCAGGAATACCAGTAAATCAGAAAAATAAGCATGAATTTGTTCAGGTTTGTATCATCCTTTTCTCCATTTAATTTTTAAAGTGTTAATCGATGCATAAAAGCTGTTCGAGTCCTCATCCCTTATAACTACATTCATTTGCTAGCTGTCTTAAGTGGATTTCATTATATGTAGTTGAGGTTCAGTGTACAATTATTTTAAATGACTTTCTACTGGTGCACATATTTTGATGATGAATCATGACTCTAAAGTGTTTTAGCTGTATATAAAGAAACGCTTGGAAGAAGGTTGTGAGGGTGAAATAGACCGTCAAATGCGTTCATTTGCTGAAGGATTCGGAACTGCAATGCATTCGAAAATTTTAAATTTCTTCCAGCCACAAGAGCTTATGGAAATGGTTGTTGGTAATGAAAATTATGATTGGAATCTATTTCGGAAAGCATGTTTTTTTCTTTTTTGAAGTTTTATTGTAAGTTCCATTGAAGGATATTGCAAATTGGTTACGGTGATCTTTTCTTATTTTTGTTTTTCGCAATTTTGGACAGTTCTGATCACCTTGTTGTGAATAGATTCTTCTTGACTCATCTTAGAAACTTTTGCTTGAGGTTGTTTTCCATCATTAAAATCACTTATTTTAGAATACAGAATACAAAGGTGTATATCACGCAAGACATGAGGCAATTCTTTGTTTCTGGGAAGTTTTCTTCGGACTAAATATTGATCAAAGAAAAAAATTCCTGCAGTTTTTAATGGGAAGCACGAGGATACCGATTCAGGTTATTATATTTTGCATTGAGGATGAATTACGAGAAGAGCATAGCTGTGCTGTGCATTTCATCCTTCTTTGGGAAGATGAAAGCAAGTTTGCTTCATTATTTGACTGTACCGTGCAAAATTGCTTTTAGTTTCGCATAGAAGATAAGATTAGATAGGAAGGAAGGCTATACGCATATCGAGGAGAAGTTCTATATTTCACTTTTTGCTTTCGAGGATCGCGGATGAAAGTCCATATAGTGATAAATCATTCAACTATATCTTCATCACAGCTACATAGTATTTAATAAAAACACAATGCAACTATAGTCTAGAATTTTTGCGGATTAAAGCAATAGATAAAGTTTAACTAAAAAAGAAGTTAATGATTTGAAGGGTATGTCAGCAGTGAAGATGCGAATACAGCCATGTGATGAAAACGCACTACCAGTGGCACATACATGTTTCAACTTGCTAGATTTACCAAATGTTACCGATCGTGAAGAAATGAGGCGCAGATTACTTATATGTTTGGAACACAGCCATGGTTTTAATCTAGTGTAATTGTGTTGCTTGTTTTCTAAAACATCTATTAAGAAGTATAAGATATTTATGTTGTCTATTAATTTGTATTTTTAAATAAATTATTTATGAATTGATATCCTGATCATTCTTATTACTAAATATTTGTCGGAGAATTATGTCTGGATGAAAAAATACGCTAAACAGTATGGTTAAAGATTAACTGATATAGTAAAGTTGATTTCAGCATTGGTGACATTTGTTTTAGATGTTGAGCTGATTGAACGTAAGGAGATTTAGGAGGGCAAAAGAAAGCTTCACTGGAAGGGTATATCGAGTAAATATATCTGGAGCTACTGTAAAATTAAGTTCCCAGCTCTCTCAACCTTCCATCTTTTAATAATGTAAGAAGGAGCTGCATTATCATGGTAGTAATACATTGAGATGGAAACTTTTCTGAAAGGATGTTTTGGCCTGCTTATGCCTGAACAACCCGAGTAAGCTATATGTTTATCAGTTTGGAGCCTGGTAATATATTCCAGTGATTATTAGTGTCTTCATTTTGAAATAGTTCGGCATAAAATGCTTGGTTTTTTCCTAATATGTTTGATTCAGTTAATTAAAATGTAATTGAAGATCAGTCGAAGATTGAATTAATCTTTGTTAAAAACACAGGTCATCAGAAGGAAATAATCATCAGCTCTTAAATTTCGAATAGTTTAAGATACTGAATACATTAACTGAAAAGGTATATATATCGTTGGTAACAAAGAGACACTCCCTCTTCCCTGTAAATACTCATTGTATATCGTTTTGGCCGGGAGTATTTGTGGCTCTAACGGACTTCAATAACGACTTTTTTGGATAATTTCTCATGAAAAGATGCGGAAATCAGTTAGAAACAGAAAATTGACAGATTTGAATTGACAGCAGCAATGAATTGTGTCAAAAGTGAGTAACTGAAAGACTGCGCTTCTTTAAGAATCGGTCTAAATTTCAGAACAAAATTATGGTTGTTAGGAATCAGCTACAGTATTTTACAATATCTTCCAATTTCTTTGTATGTAGTAATGAATGAAGACCACTTGCAGCTCTTACAATTTTACTAATATATAACGTACATTCACAAATTCGTAATGTCAGAAATACAGCGCGCTGCAAAACTTTAAGTGGCTGCTTTTCAGTCTTCTTTTGCAGCGAAGTAGCCGTTTGTTCAGGTGTTTCTTTGAACTGACGAATTTTTATAAGGCACATCAGATCGTATCGGTCAGCTTGCTTTTTTTCTGTTGCATTCTCCTGTAGTCATGTCCTTTCTGCCATCCAATAATTTTCCTATCACCAGTATTTTGGGATTGCTAATGCGAATGCAGCTTCAAACTCAAAATTTAAATATTCTGAAAACCGACTCTTGATCTGAAAATATTTCAAGAATATTTGGACAATACTTAACGTCTGAAGCATGCACAGCTCAATTTATACTGGAAGAAACGGAATTCAAATTCAGCATTTTTGAAACAAGCTCTGAAACACTCGCCAGCCAATGGGCAATTTTGGAAACTGTAATTTTTAAAAGAAAGAAAACGGTAAGATACATGACAATACTCACCTTTCCCGCCAATGTTCGCGTGAAAATATTTGTCTTCGAAAACTCTGTCAAACGCTCCTTCTTACGATAACTCTGCCTTCGTGAAAATGAAGCGTTGGTTAATTCTATAAAATAGTTGTAATATGTGAGATAGTATTATATAACAACACTAAGTACTAAAATATCTAATTAATGCTGAAAGAACAAATGATAAACGATGAAATCTGACCATCGTCGCTTAAGCTAAGCACGGTATTTTCATCACTGCTACTTGTCGATCCGGAACCGGAACCAGTATTCTTTTTGTCGGAAGGCGACACCTGCTTACCTAAATAATTAACTGTTCTGCTTTATTTAAAAAATGCTTCCAAAATGTAATAGTGTAAATTAACAGAAAATAAAAAAAAATCACTACTAGGATACTTCTTCAGCTACACCTCCAGCTATTTACAACTGTTCTTGAGACTGGATAACTTAGCATATTATGATGGTAGTTTTGGGCTCAAAAATCCAACGCACATTCCTTTTCTCCCATTCGCCTCTGTTTCAGAAAAGATTTATCACACCAATTTCCACATAACTATATTAAATGAGCTATCATAATCGTTGTTAATCTATAGACGAAGTTTCATTTAACTCCAGCAGTCATATTTATCAGTTCTAACGCTAACCGTCAAACTGCAGTTTCATCCGCTCAAAATCATTTGCTAATCCTTCATTATGTGGCTCCGTAGGCGTAACATTGTCTTCGCCTTCAACATCTGAAAAATATCCATTATATTACTGCAGAGGTATTTGTTGTAACCTGACTTAGGAAGTTTAAAATTTTCTTTATTATTGGTCTTATTGTCATATATTTGAACAAAACGACGATAAATTTTCACAAGACCTTAGATCCAAAAAATAAAACTTAAGAGATAATAACATTAAATTGTTACCATCATCTTCCTCTTCAAAAGTAAGCAACTCTATTTTTCGTCCTTTCGGTCGTCCTCTCGGTCGTCTTCTTGGTCGCCCACTTAGTCGCCCTCTTGGTCGTCCTCTAGGTCGTTTTTCCGGAACGCTACTACCTGAAAATCAAATGTAACTATATTAAGATCCGATTATTAACACGGACAGAAACAATCACAAACAAGTTTTCAAAAACAAAAAAAAAAAAAAATAAATCAAAACAACCACAAGCAAAAATTTATAAATAACTACATGATTTCTCCCTTCTTCGTTTTGTCGGTGTTCTTAAAGTCATGTTGCTCATTGGAATGTTTTCGATATCTGTCTAAAATGGACTTGATGAGAATTCTATGCAAACTATTAATAAAAATTTCAACAAGCAAAAGAAAAAACACTACTGAACAATCTTAATATGAAAAGCATTTTTAACAGACAATTCCTCCCCCCATATGGATAAATTTATTACTAAAAAGAAGAGAGAAAGAAGTTCTGCATTTATGAATGACAGCCACCAGATAAAAAGTGATTAAAGTAAAGTGATTACCGAGGAAGTAATTGATGTATTCCATGGTAATAAATGAAAATAAATAA